>MU224184.1:469556-479783 GCA_018584345.1 Thuja plicata
CATATATTATGCAAACTTATATTATTCTAATATATGATTGATTAATGAAACATTAACAATTACAATGAATAGACATGTCCCATGAAGGGACATGTCTCTCCTAGCCTCTTTGACAATATAAATGAAAAGAGATTGTTGCATTCGAAAAACACATACAAAATAGAGTGCTATTACATTTGCAGCTATCCTAAAATTTAACAAGGATTCTGTCCCAATCTTTTTGTGGTGTCCAAATCTACGGATGATGTGTCATTCATTGAATGATGCACTTGTAAGGATCTGTGTGGGATGTTTTGATGAAGATTGGAGCCGCACATTATTTCCACTACTGTGAGTAGATGACTCTTTTACTCGAGATCGAGCACATACCTTGTCCAAGCAGCCAACACATCTTTCTTGTCTCCTTCTGCACAATTTTTTTACCTCTCCTCCATCTTTCTTCTATACAAATTTTCTAACTCTTGGCATCTTATCTCATGTTGACCTGCAATTGAAATGTCGGTCCATCAATATCTTTTGCAGGTGGCACTTACTTTGCTAGTTCTTTGTCGGCCCATTTATTGCTTTGTTTGGTAAAGATTGCATACATGGTGGTGCCCAATTAGTGGGGGAGAGATCAACATTCTTGGCAGTGCTTTCTTCAATGTCTGTGACCTAATGGAAGCATTTTCAATGGTTTGAAGATCTTAGCGTCGATATGCTCAAAGTTGATGACCAACCATAGACTGAGATCCAGGCCTACTTAATTAAGGGCTCCTTTTGTAGCATTTTGTTTGGAGGCCCATAAGCCTACTTTCCTAACTAGTGAGCCCACATGTGCAATGGTCTAAGTCATTTTATAGCAACTTTACTTTTGTGGTGGCTCACTTTACTGGGCTGGGTCGGTCATTGAAATTATTGATTGGCTCTAGTTTAACTCATCCTTTACTTGTAGTTGATCTGTTGGTGTATCAAATCTTTGGCACACTTAATAGTCACTAGCCCACAGTTTCTTTGTCGCACTGGCCTCCTCTGCAATTTTCAATGGGTAAGACATTTATTACCTGCAATGGCCCTCTCCGCGTCCACTTTTGTATGGATTTGTATCATTTCTGGAAATGTTTTCCTTCTACCTTTGATGGTTTCTAGTGGTTATGGGATGGCGCACATAGCCATCATCGGACCTAACCATCCGATCAGCTCTTCTTGGGCTCTCTCCATCTTGGAGGGATACTTTTCTCCTCACATGGTGAGTTGATGGTCCAATGGAGGACCAAAAGTCATCCCCCAGGGTACATAAGAGGGGTGGGCCATTTTTTTCACCTTTCAACCCTAATAGACATTTTTCTTCACATGACCCTAAATTGGAGAACCAGAGTCTCATTTTAGAAAATGAAGCATCATCGTAAAGGTGATTTCATACACTACTCATGGGTGCAGTGTTTTCAAGTTTTTCTTGATTTTTTTCCTTAGTTTCAGTTGAACATCCTTTCTAAGCACTACTTGTAGACAAATTAGTCGATCCAGTGTCCATCTATGTCTTTTGGGGACTTTTGCACACATGATGTGCCATATTATTGCACTCGCACTGAATTATAAAGTGCTATGGGGGGTGGTGTAGAGCCTTTGCTTTCCAATCACAACTTTGACAAAGTGAGATTTCATCCAAGACAACAAAAAAATTGCTGATATTCTTGCCTCATGTGGGTGTGTAGTTTGACCACACACACCCTTTTCTTAGTTACAGATACATATTTGCTCCCTTACACATAAAATGGTGACACATCATTTTAATGGATCTCTTATGTCTCACCTGAGTCATTATTATGTGGGGGGGGGGTATCATACTATTTGTGCTAATGCTTCCTTGGTATCGCTTGAAGTGCATTGAGACACTCTTGCATTCTAGTTTTGCGGAAGCTCCTAGGTTTCGCTTAAAGTGT
This sequence comes from Thuja plicata, assembly GCA_018584345.1. Taxonomy (NCBI): domain Eukaryota; kingdom Viridiplantae; phylum Streptophyta; class Pinopsida; order Cupressales; family Cupressaceae; genus Thuja; species Thuja plicata. Next base: position 471,479 of record MU224184.1, read on the forward strand.
GTTGAAACACTTTTGGACTCCTTTTAAGACTATTGCACCTGCATTTTCAACATGGTTGAGAAGTGAAAATATATCACTCAAACAACATCATTGGTTGTGTAGTGAAGGTCACTCATACAGATCCTTGTGTCATTTGTTTCTTCGATCGACGGAGGCTATTGTCAGTATTGTCATCTGAGCAATGTTTGAGAAGTGCCATTTAGAGCATTCATACAAATTTTTGTCTTCTTGATCATCATCTTCTTCAGAGGACATCATCAGATAAAGCACCATATCAGTCATCGAAATTTTTCTACAGATTCTTCATGCTTCAACCTTTTTCATGCTCATGATTTTAGGACTTTTTTTGAGGGCTTCTCAAACCTTTATGTTCTCTCTTTTAGAGAGGATTTTTCTCCCACATGGTTTTCTCTTTTTCTCTACTTACGAGAGATTGCATTGTAGTTGTACATAGGTATCTAACATGGCCTTGTTGTTGGGGCCCATAAATATTTTTTTCTACATTATTGTACTCCCTAAGTTGCACTTAAGGGGGGTGTTGGAGTAAATAGTTCACTGTTTACTCTTTACTTAAGTTTTCTTAGGTACATTCATTAATTGGGTAGATGAATATCATTGAGTCCAACTTGGACTCCACCTTATCTTAGAGGATATTGTTGAGTTCTATCAGAACTCTCCTTCCTCCGGGTTGAGGCACTTGTCTCAACCTTTTTCATGTTTCCTATATGCTCTTGCCTATATAAGCAGACCCTTTGTACCTTTGTAATCACCTTAATACCTCACTATCTCATTATTTCAATACATTCTTGTATTTTTTTTCTCTATTTTGGAGGATGTTTGTAGACTAGCCCCTGGGTATAGGATAGTTTATCCTAACAAAATTAACATGACAATTAAAAATATGAGACCTACTCTCAAGCTACCCATTATATACATAACTACTTGGATGCCATGTAATGCATATGTGTCAACCCCCATCCTATATTGCCTAAAAAATGGCCATGTGCAATCATATACCTCTACCAATATAGTCACCAACAATCTTTTTTTTGTTTAATATATTTTAAAATTCTGGAAAAGCATGAAGATAATCCAGATCATTACTAATATCCACCTTTGCCTTATCAATTTCCATGTTTTCTAAATGATATGCAAGTGAATTACCTTCTCTGTAAATATGGGAAGACCATAGCTATCTAATTTATTCATAATGTTCCATGCCTGCTATAAAACATACTTAAATCTCCAATTGTCACATATTAACTATATTTCATATTAAATTGTTTCCCACATAACAATATTGTTCACACTACTAGATTCCCTTAAAAAACTAGAAATTATTAAGTCGTGTCTCTATTTATATATCTCTATTTAAATATTAAATGTAAGAATTTTTTAAAACTTTTATACTTTTCACAAGATTTTTTAAATTTTTTTATACTTTTCATGAGAATGACCAACATTGGAAACTTTTTGCTAGTTGTATGTGTAATTAGATGTGAGATTCGTCACAAATTTTGTATTTTGTATCCGTGTATTTTTTTTTAACTTTCTTATATATGAGAACTATTTCAATCCTAGCATTGGGGAGATATATATGCGTATCATATTCTCCTAGTCACCATTTTTTAAAGGGACCCAAACCTAGAGTTCTTCCATAAGCATGTTCAACACATTAATATTTAATGAATGACACGAAATTGAACACCCACTTGTACGTGCTTTCATAAGCAATTAATCTAAAATGGTATATAAAAAGAATAGGTAGAGTTTTTTATTATTCATGATAATGAGATGAAAAGGGGCCTCATTAAGGTATTGAAAAAATGCATAGTCTTGATGATGTGTGTAAAATAAAGCGCATCAAATTTATTGAACTCAAAGGCTATAGGAGGTGAATAAGGATGGATAGGATTATGCTTAGAATAGATAGGTTGATTATATAGACATACAAGATTTTTATGTCCACTTTTAATTTGTCTTCTCTTATACGATTCTAGATCTTATGCTAAACAATATAAAATAATAATTATTATTATTAGGGGAGTGGAGAATTTTATTGGTGTATGTATACTACCTTATATTTTATTGATTGCAAGACATTACAATATAGTGAAATATGAAAATAATTGTGGGATGCATATATAAGATTCAATAAAAAAAATTAGGAGTATCGTGATGTGAACCTAGTTGTGATCTCATTATAGGAATTATATGACTTCTATAATTCTAGTGATGATGAGTAGTACGTGATATATTCAATAAATTTGATGACTAATTTTTTAGATGTTTGTGAAATATACCTACTACATAAGGTCCACGAATGATACAAAATTTAATTACCATGATGATATCATTAAAATATTATTATAGTAAGTTTATAGAGAATAAAATATGTTTTCTTTTTTATTAGTTTGTTTTCCTTCTTCACCATTATTCAAACAAAGAATATTGGATTGATCTTAAGCTTTATTTTTTAATTTTAATAGAGTCTATCATATTGGTACTATAGTTTTTAGAAATCGTTGCAGGGGATGTGAGATACAAATATCATTGTGACATTTTATGAATTGTAAAATACACCAACATGATCATCAAATTGAAAGTTATAAATATTGTGATGTGAATTGAAGAGATCTAAATAAATAATGGTACGTTGTAATATTATTGTGCTAATAGGTTGAATGTTTATGGCTTTCAATATCAGATGTGAGTATAAGCATATTCAAAATGAGGTATAGATCTATAATATTTTATACTAAGGTATAAATCTACTATGTTAAATAGTCAGGTATAAACCTATGGAGAAAATATATGAGTTCAAAATTTACTCGCCCCTTCAAAGAAAAAGAAGACTTCTAAAAGAACCTTTTTGGTATTGCTATATTTAAATGGAAAATATGTCCAAGTGATGTTTCTTAAGTTTGACAAAACAAAAATTGAAAGGGGGAACTATCTCTATTCTTCAAAGAGATTCTTATTATTATCTAATCTTTTGGTTTCTATTGTAGAACCTCATTATGAAGTATTTTATTTGCTAGATACTTCTCTTCAATAGAGATGTGTACATTGGTTTGTATAATTCATCCTTTCAAATGTTTTGCAAGTGGGTAGAAGAATAAATCTCTATTATATGAATAAAAGACATACTAGATAATAGAGGAGGGACTATAACCTTATTGCCTCTAATAAATTTATGCCTAGCTGAACTTTATGGATTAAATTATTGTTCTATATTGGGAAGATCATTATTCTACAATTTTTTAAATAATATATTGTGAAGATATTTCATAAAAAATTAACGATGAATGTTTTTTTTCCTAGTGTCACATTCGAGTATGTCTCCATGGGTTTTAATTTTTAAATTAAACACTATTTATCGACTCATGCTTAGGCATAACTTAAGTGTTTACCATTACTATATAATATTTTACATTTAGGAAAGTATTAGTTATTTTACATTTTATATTTGTGTCATGTGGTTTATTTATCCCTGCCCTTAACTCTGATTAGTCCACTCACCTCCAAACCTTGCTTATATAAGAAGATCATTGTGCATTTTTATATCTTATTGTAATGTCTAAATTTGGCTCATAAAGGATTTCTTAAGTAAGATTTGCATAATGACATAAGAAAGAGATCCTAAGGCCAATTTTAGTTTCTTACACTTAATTATTATGATAAAGGATGGAAAGGAATATGTAAAGAATAGTGGGATAAGATACATACCTCATAATATAGCATATCTGGAAAAACTCATTTTCTAAAGCCTGTATTGAGATTCTAGAAAATCTGAAGTATGATCCAGAACTGGAATGCAGAGACGAACAAAACCCAAAAATATTTTTCCATTCTGATGTCATCTTATGAAAAAGGTCAACCTTCACCCACAAATGTCACCCCTGACCTGCACAGTGTTGATAGAAAATTTGTTTGCGGATCTCAAAAGTTCACTGAAAAGGGTATCCAAATCCGGTCTCAAATTTGTTGTTCTGCATGTGTAACTCTCGAAAAAAGCACCTGCAAATATCTAAAAAGAGGGGTTTTTGGGTGGCTATATAGGGTTTTGCCTTAGTCAAACCCCTATTTTGGTAATCTCCACCTCCAGGAACAGCTGAATATAGAATGTATGGTGTGTGTGTGTGTATTGCTCTTTTGAAAAGAGTCTTTAAACATGTAGTATCAATATCTAATCTTCTAGATTAACAATCCTAACATAACATGGAAATGAGAAAGCAAAGCATAGATTTGAATATGACAAAGAAAGCATACCAATCCCCCAAGGCTAAAGTATTCCTATCAACTCACAATCCGTAATTTCTACCCCATGATAATGTCCTTTGAAATGCTCGAATGTTGAAAATAGTAGATCTAAAGAGAGAGCCTTCTTGCTTCAATGAAGATCCACCACATCTTGTCCTCAAAATGTTTGATTAGAGATGATGATATGTCCTCCTAGCTTGTCCTTCTATATCATCCTCTTGCTTGTTTGCATCATCATTTCATCATGTCATCTCCCAATTTTGTTTCATCATCAAATGAAGGCAAAAGAGAGTGTATATATAGAGATCTCAACATAGGTCTCCTAGGTAATGCAAGGGATCCTAATTCAAGTTTTACCTTGAATCATGGTCCAATCACAATCACCAACCAAGGAGGGAATATATTAATTCAAATATCAGAGAAAACACTTTTGCATCCAAACTCGGGGACCTATTTTAAGTTTTGAACCCTGATAAGCTCTAAATTTGAAAGCGGGGACCAGCACCTGACAGAGGTCTATGTCAACCTTGCCCTTGACCTAGGTCAGGGTTGACCTCAACCCTGACCTGAGGTTTCAGGAAGGTCACCAGAAAGTTGTTGTGAGGTTCCCAGGTCAGCCAGGGACCTAGGAAGGTGGGGGAATGTGCCAAAATGTTAAGAAGGCCTAGAGGCCTAGAGAGAGAGTAGGATGAGGCCCTGGAGGACCAATACATAGGTCCTACCTTGAGAGAAGAGCCATGGAGAGGGAAATCTAGGAGGATCCATAAGATCCTAACCCTAATTTCACCTACACATGTATAATCAAGCGCATATGCAAATCTAATATGCAAACATAGTAAATGAGGGTGCTAAACCTATCAAAATGGAAGTGCTTCCATTTTAAGATGATACATTTAGCCCCCACTTTAGCTTAGATATGGTACTATGTGAATATGCAGGCTAAAGTAAGAAAACATCATAAAGTATAAAAATGATATAGCCACTTGTCCTCAATGCAAAAATCCTGAAGGAAACCATTAGTATCTGCAACCTGTAGCACACGAGGTTAGTGAAAATATAAAGAGCACCTAAGTCTTACTATGATGATCTTGAGAAGTATATGGAGCCCCTTATGCTCCCTGATTCGGCTTACTAATTTATGGAAGGTGAAACAGGGTGATAAGGTGATTTCTATATACTAAATATGTAATTAGTTGAAAAAGTCATTTCCTAAACCATTTATAATGGTCCTAAACCTTCCTAAACTGATTTAAAAGGTTAGTTATCTGAATCATAATTCCAACACCTCTGATAGCACTGAAAATGAAGCTACTAAACTCAAGTTATGATGAAAAGAATAGATGTCTATCTAAATGCATATAAAGGGAAAATTCGAATTTAACCTAAATAAATTCAAATAAAACCCTAGTAAAACCCTAATTTAATTCCTATAAATAAGAGAAAGAGACACTTACCACCTCATTCTTACCATTTGCAGAGTTTGGAAAAGGAGATAGGATGCCGAAGAGAGAGGAGTTCTAAGCGAGCCACATGGAGGTTTTGAGGGAGTGCCTGGCCAGTAAACAACCACTGCCTGAGGTAAGTTCTTGTTTCTAATGCCCATGATTGAAAATTTCATGTTTTTATAGGGAAGGTTGACCCTGACCCAATAAGGTCAACCCTAACCCAGTAAGGTCGACCCTGACCCATTAAGGTCGACCTTGACTGGGAAGGTTCTGTCCTTCTTGGGGGCAGGTCAACCCTGACCCACTAAGGTTGACCTTGACCCATAAAGGTCAACCTTGACCCAAAAAGATTAACCTTGACCATGTTAGGTGGATACATAAGATGTTTGATGTAGAAGTACTGATATGATTCATGTTTGTGCTTGCAGGATCTAGTTCGTCTTCGAGAGTATCCCTTCGGAGGGTTACTACTATCTGTTAGAGGGAGTGTCGCCAAGCTACAACTGGAGGAGATACAATTATTGAGAGATGTGGGATTGTACTGGGTAGCAATCCTACCATAGCTAAGGTTCTTTCAGTCCATGATATCACCCTTGATAGAGAGATGGGATGAGGATACATGTTATTTCTATCTTCCGTCAGGAGAGATCATAGTCACGCTAGAGGATGTGTACAGGATCCTACGACTTTCGATCCAAGGTGAGCCTGTCAGACTGAGAGTACCGTGGGGTCCTCCTGAGGTTTTTTTTTAGATATGGAGTATTTTTTGGGAAGGGTACCACAGATGAGGACCTGATCAAATCAGATATCTTTGGCGGCCATACTAGCAAGTCTGACACCTTTGGTACAGAGAGTGATACTATGTATACTTGCTTTGGTTGTAGTGCCCAACACAAAGGGTACATTATTTTTAGCACCATTCACCCATCTTGTATGCAGGTAGGAGAGTGACAAGGTCACTATCTCATGGGGACACAACATGTTGGCTCATCTTTATCATGAGCTGAGTTAGTTAGTGAGATACCAACGAGAGAGTCTTACAATGTGCACCTTGCTACAAGTTTGGATGTTTGAGCATTACAGATGTACACGACCACAGGGTACTCCTATGATGATAGATGCGAGCACACCGAGAGCCTTTGGATATCTACTAGTAGATGTCTGGCAGCATGGAGATATCCTCTTTTGGAGGGTATGCTTTGACCGTATACTAGGTATAGATGTGATATGGAGACCTTATTGTGATATGATAGAGTGGCCGGATACCTGACATCAGTTGAGACAGTCACAACAACGTAAGCTGCTAGAAGGTCCTACCAATCATGTCATGATGCCATACTACTATGATAGGGTGATGAGATAGTTTGGTTTGATACAGGGGGTCCGCCAGACAGTACCGCGGTATGCATATCTGACGAGATACTATCAGAGACCTGATGCCATATGTCGACTGACAGTAGCTGATATTGTGGATAGTGAGACAGATGAGACTGAGGATATAGAGGTAGCTGCTGAGATATCCTATGCCAGTGTTAGCAGAGAGTATATCAGATACTGGATTTTACAGGGGACCCATCCTATCTTCCCTGATGACTACCCCATAGGTGATCCAGGTCCTTCAGAGAGGAACCACCGAGGAGATGACATACTAGTAGGAGAGGAGGAGGATCAGAGAGATGAGAAGGATCCTCCCTTCAAGGGAGATCCTATGGAGGAGGAGAGAGCAGAGGAGATGCCCCCAGGCTATAGTACAGGGACCAGTGATGAGGCAATCTATGTTGCTCCCTTGAGATCACAACAACCTCCTTGAGCGCACACAGAGACACCACCATCGAGGCCTAGATAGAGTGAGTGAGGAGAAAGTAGTTTCTCCATGCCCCCACCATCTAGATCCTTTAGTGATACCCAGGCAGGAGATCTAGGTATGATACAACTTGATAATGTTTTGAATAAAGATTTTGTTTAGAAGAAGAAATTAAATAAGTTTTCTATTGGAATTTTGCAGCAAGCATAGCGAAGAGGAGGAGTTTTGTATCTGAGGTTTTGAAGGATACATGCATATCCTACCGACTACCAGCTAGCAGGAGAGAGTCCCTTGTAGGGAAAAGGGATCCCAGAAGACATGCAGATATCTTCCTATGTGTACAACGAGAGTTGAGATTATGCAAAGAGAGAGAAGAGAAACTGATGGCCGATATGTAGAGAGCCCAGGAGCAGATCCAAGAGATGAGAATATTGAGGAGTCACACACAGACTACCATTGTGAGATCCTCAACCTCACATCACAAATCTGAGAGAGCTGGGAGTCACCATTCTTTAGAGTGTCAGGATAGAGATTGATAGATATGGCACTTGTGCCACATATGTACCAAACTTGAAAAAGTTTATTTATGAAGAAAAATTTGTTTTTGGAACAATTAGTTCTATAGTTGATTACTTTTTACTTTCATCAATACACGAAACTTAACAAGAAGAGAAAAGGAAAATATGTATGAATGCATTCTAAGTTACATAACTTATAAAATAATTATTCTATAAGGAACACATACATACATAAAGAAATAAATGATGAATTAGGGATAATAATGTTTGAGATG
>MU224184.1:480255-507079 GCA_018584345.1 Thuja plicata
ATTTGTTCAATAACCTTATTCGATGCTTCAGCTTGACCATTAGATTGAGGGTAGTAGGGAGTAGAAAATCTATGTTGTATATGATATTTCTCCATGAATTTTGTGACTTCTTTGTTCTTAAAAGATGCACCATTATCCGAAACTATCATTGAAGGAATGCCAAATCCTGTTATAATATGGTTAAGAATGAAATTAAAGATGATGTCTGCAGTAGTGGAATGAAGAGGAATAGCTTCTACACATTTTGTAAAGTAATCCGTAGCCATGAGAATGTATGTATGTCCTTGAGAAGAAGCTGGTGAGATTTTTCCAATGAGGTCAAAACCCCAAATGCTAAAATGCCACGGAGCAACTTGATTACAAATCTCACGAGCAGGAGCATGAATTAAATTACCATGTTGTTGACACTGGGGACACTTTTTGACAAATGTAAAGGAATCTTGCTCCATTTTTTTCCAGTAGTATCCCATTCTGAGGAGTTTATTAACTAAAGATTTTCCACCAAAATGTCCTCCACAAGAACCAAAGTGAGCTTCTTCTAAAGCTATAGGTACTTTAGTTTTGTTAAGACATCTTAATAGTAAACCATTGTAAGAACATTTGTAAAGTGTTTCCCCTAAAATGATATAATGGGCCACAAGTTTTCTAATACGATTATGTGCATTCCTTGTTGTTGATTCTGGAAAAGTATTATCTTTCAGAAAATGAAAGATATGTGAATATCATTCATCTAAATGAAAACTACAACAATCAATAGTAACCTTATCAGAAATTGTAGGGAATTTAAGAGTGTGTATAGTGATTTTAAAGTCTTCATTGTTATTCTCAAGACAAACCAAAGAAGCCGCGCTTGTCATGGTGTCTGCATGTCGATTATCTTTCCTAGGTAAAGTTTGAATTGTGTAAGAAGAGAATTGCAAAAGAATACCCTGAGCCAAATCTCGATATTGTGCCATCCTATCATTCTTAGTTTGATAACCTCCTTTGATTTGTTCCATAATCAATTGTGAATCTCCATAAATTTCTAAGTTTTTAATATGAACGGATGAAGCTGCTCGTAAACCAGCTATAAGGGCTTCATACTCCGCAATTTTGTTAGTACAAGGAAAAGTTAATTTATATGACATAGGGATCAGCTTCTTCATAGGAGGGATCAAGATAATGCCCACCCCAGAACCTATCTTGCACCTAGAACCATCAAAATATAATTCCCAAGTATCATCTTGTTTGATTGCAAATATATGCTCATCGGGGAATTCTACTGAGGTATGTTTAGTTGTATTAGAATGAGCACAAGGAGCTTCAGCTAAATAATTGGTTAAAGCTTGTCCTTCAATTGACTTTTGAAGGATGAAATTGAGATCAAATTCTGTGAGCAACATCACCCATTTTGCTAATCAACCAGAGAGATCGGTTTTCAAGAAAAGGTGTTTTAAAGGATCAAATTTAACAATCACATTGACTTCAACATTGAGTAAGTAATGCTGGAGTTTTTGACAAGCATAAACTAAAGACAAGAATTTTTATTTTAGTTGAGTATATCATGTTTCATAATCCAACAAGTTTCGAATAATATAGTTTACCGCTCTTTCCTTTCCGTCACTATCATGTTGAGCCAACAATGCACTCACAGCATTGGAAGTGGCAGAAGTATATAGATAAAAGGGTTTATTGAATTAAGCACATTGTAAGATAGGAGGATTAGCAAGATATTCTTTAAATTAATCAAAAGACTTCTTACATTCCTGGTTCCAAGAAAAAGTAGTGTCTTTTCTGAGTAAAGAAGTAAAAGGAACAGTCCTATCGGCTAGGTTAGAAACAAAGCGACGAATAGATTGTATTTTACCTTGTAAAATACACAATTGAGAAATATTCTTAGGAGGAGACATGTTAACAATAGCATCAATCTTCTCAGTATCAACTTCTATGCCTCGCTTAGAGATAATAAATCCTAATAATTTTCCAGAATCAACTCCAAAAGCACATTTCTTAGGATTTAACCTCATGTTGTAACTCCTAATTCTTTCAAATATTTGTCTTAAAATGAACACATGATCTTCTCTTTGTATAGACTTTTCCAAGATATCAGCCACATAATCTTCCAAAATCTTATGAATGTAATGAAGAAAAATCAGAGTCATTGCGCGTTGATAAGTAGCTCCCACATTTCTTAATCCAAAAGGCATCATGACCCAACAAAATGTCCCCCAAGGTGTAATAAATGCGGTCTTAAGTTGATCCTCAATAGGAATAAATATTTGATTATAACCAAAAAATCCATCCATAAAAGACAATAATGCATGACCTGCTGTTGAATCCACAATCATGTCAATATTAGGTAGCGGGAAGTCATATTTTAAGGATGGTTAATTTAGGTCTCAGAAATCAGTACACATTCTTATTTTATTTCCCACTTTAGAAACAACCACAATATTGGAAATCCATTCAGAATAATCAATAGAGTGGATGAATCCGGCACCTAGTAATTTTTCAATTTCAGCTTTTACTAGTAAAGCGATGCTGGGATTCATCTTGTGAATCTTCTGTTTCACAGGTTTAACATTGGGTTTAAGGACAATATTATGAGTGACAATCTTGGGGTCTATACCTGGCATATCTGAATATGTCCAAGAAAAGATATCTTTATATTGAAGCAAGAGAGAAACCAATTGATCATGTTCATCTTGATTCAAACACTTCCCAATTTTGATTGTTCTTTCAACATCATTCTCATCCACTAAAATCTCAATGGTCTTAGTTATTAATAAGTTACTTTGTATAGGAGAAACTATTGGCAAAGGGGAAATATCTGATTCATCATGTTCTCCAAAATAGACTTCACTATTTAGGCAATACTGCTTCCTCCTTTTATGATGAAATGTAGGTAGATCTTGATAGGCTCCTAAAAAATCAGCGAGGGCTTCATCCTCAAGAAAGATTTCCAACCTAAGGTTTTGATCCATGTCAAGGAGAAGTGGATTAACCAATTTCAAATGTCCACCACAAATATGATTAGAATTAAGAGGAAAAGCTAATGGTTTCCTATAAGTATTGAATCCTAACCCATAAGTATAATCACAACCTTCGTTATCCAGGGGTACTTGTATACCTTGTTCATACTTACCACAACCTTTCCCGTTAAATCTTGATTTCTTGAGTAAATGATAACTAGAACCATACCTGTCGGCCATATTGGATTGAGTTAAAGGAGTGGCATATATCACAATGTCATAGCAATCTGGTTTTATTGTCTCAATTGTTTCATCACGAGAAGCAGCAACAAAGTTACTTTTTAATGCCTCAGAAATCCAAGAAGAAATAAAAACTTGTTTTTCAAACTCAGTTTGTTCTTTCATAAATTCCAAAACTGATACTTTATATTCTCCTAGAAAAGTAGGATTAAAATCCAATGTTCCCCAATCATCTTCCATTAGGGAAGAAGATGGAATCTCATCTTGTTTAACCTCAGGTGGTTGTTCAAGTTTTTTAACTGGGTGTATAGGCTCTGGAACCTTAGCATATTTTGTATTCAGGAAAGGATTTGGTGCATCATCCGCATGTAGTGTGTACATTAGATCATTATATATGAACCTAACCTTGCGATGAAGAGTAGAGGGAACTACATGCATAGTATGTAACTAGGGTCTTCCTAATAGAAGGTTATAATTGGGTGGTCCACGCATAACATGGATAGGAGTGTAAAGAAGCACATGACCAACTTTAATGGGTAGCATAATAATACCCAAAGTTTTCTTTGCAATATTATCAAATCCAATGATAGGAATATTGTCTGGTTGAATAGTTGTAAGATCAGCCTTAATTTCCCTAAGCATATCCATACTACAAACATTAAGCCCAGATCCATTATCAATCAATGTTCTGCGAATGATACTCTGATTAAAAGAGATAGCAACCATAAGAGCATCATATTGATTTTGCACCTCAACAATAGGTAAATCATTATCGGAAAACACAATATGAGGTACATAAGGCATAATATGCATGCACTCCAAAAATGAATTAATGTTCTCTTGATTAGGAGGCATAGTAGGGAGAGTAGATAAAGCTTTTTGCAATGCCTCATGATATGTAGGAGAAGTTTGAGGTAATTCCCATAAAGATATCTTAGCCAGAGTAGCGCGTAACTATTCCACTAAGTCATATTCCTTAAAGAAAGAAGGTAACCTAGGTGCTTGAGGAAGCATAGGTTGAGAAGGAGGTAAAGTTGCTGGGATAGTAGGTTGAGGATTATTTCATGTACGATAAGCATGCAAAAAAAAATCCGTGTTATCAAAGAAATCCATGGGATCTCTGGGTTTACCCTTAATAGTTATTTGAGGACACCCTTTTACCATCATCAAAAGTTTAGGAAATATCATTTTAGGCATCTCGATGTTGCAAATAGAGGAATATGAAGGTAACCATGCATACACTCTATGGTAAAGGTCAATTGAAGGGGTTGTGGAGGAGGATGAAATAGGAATAGGATCCATGGGGATCTCATTTGAACCATTTACATTCTCAATTCGATGTACCTTATTAAGGGATCTATCATTTTGTACAACAAAATCCTCATCAAAGTATTCAAAACAGAAATCATACATGTTGAACACAAGGAAACACTACAAGCATAAAAAATGTAAATATTTTTGCATTTTTAAAGTAATTTTTGTGATTTTTGTGAATTTTGAAATATAAATGCAAGAGAATAAAATAAATTCTACTTCTATATGCACGCAAGATCTAATATAAAATGTAAATCTAACACCAAGGAAAAGAAAGAGTTGTCTATCGCAGGTTCACCAAAATGTAATGTCTAAATTTGGCTCATAAAGGATTTCTTAAGTAAGATTTGCATAATGAGATAAGAAAGAGATCCTAAGGCCAATTTTATTTTCTTACACTTAATTATTATGATAAAGGATGGAAAGGAATATCTAAAGAATAGTGGGATAAGATACATACCTCATAATATAGCAGATCTGGAAAAACTCATTTTCTGAAGCCTGTATTGAGTTTCTAGAAAATCTAAAGTATGATCCAGAACTGGAACGCAGAGATGAACAAAACCCAAAAATATTTTTCCGTTCCAATGTCATCTTATGAAAAAGGTCAACCTTGACCCAAAAATATCACCCCTGACCTGATAATGTTGACCTTGACCTGCACAGTGTCGACAAAAAATCTGTTTGTGGATCTTGGAAGTTCACTGAAAAGGGTATCCAAATCTGGTCTCAAATCTGTTGTTCTGCACCTGTAACTCCCAAAAATAGCACCTACAAATATATGAAAAGAGGGGTTTTGGGGTGGCTATATAGGGTTTTGCCTTAGTCAAACCCCCATTTTGGTGATCTCCACCTCCACGAATAGTCGAATATAGAATGTATGGTGTGTGTGTATTGCTCTTTTGAAAAGAGTGTTTAAACATGTAATATCGAGTTCTAATATTCTAGATTAACAATCCTAACATAACATGGAAATGAGAAAGAAATGCATAGATTTGAATATGAAAAAGAAATCATACCAAGCCTCCAAGGCTAAAGTATCCTATAAACTCACAATCCGTAATTGCTACCCCATGATAATGTCCTTTGAAATGCTCGAATGTTGAAAATAGTAGATCTAAAGAGAGAGCCTTGTTGCTTCAATGAAGATCCACCATAGCTTGTCCTCAAAATTTTTGATTGAAGATGATGATATGTCCTCCTAGCTTGTCCTTCTATATCATCCTCTTTCTTGGTGGCATCATCATTTCATCATGTCATCTCCTGATTTTTTTTCATCATCAAATGAAGGCAAAAGAGAGTGTATATATAGAGATCTCAACATAGGTCTCCTAGGGCAATGAAAGGGATCCTAATTCAATTTTTACCTTGAATCATGGTCCAATCACAATCACCAACCAAGGAGGGAATATATTAATTCAAATATCAGAGAAAACACTTCCGCATCCAAACCCAGGGACCTATTTTAAGTTCTAGACCCCAATAAGCTCTAGATTTGAAAGTGGGGACCAGCACCTGACAGAGGTCTATGTCAACCTTTCCCTTGTCCTAGGTCAGGGTTGACCTCGAGCCTGACCTGAGGTTTCAGGCAGGTCACCAGAAAGTTGCTGTGAGGTTCCCAGGTCAGCCAGGGACCTAGGAAGGTGGGGGAATGTGCTCGAATGTTAAGAAGGCCTAGAGGCCTAGAGAGAGAGTAGGATGAGGCCCTGGAGGAACAAAACATAGGTCCTACCTTGAGAGAAGAGCCATGGAGAGGGAAATCTATGAGGATCCATAAGATCCTAACCCTAATTTCACCTACACATGTATAATCAAGCACATATACAAATATAATATGAAAACATAGTAAATAAGGGTGCTAAACCTATCAAAATGGAAGTGCTTCCATTTTAAGACGATACACTTATGTTAATATGTCATTTCATGTAATAAAATATTTATTTTTATCTTTGTGAAATTTATTTATAAATTGGAATCCTAGAAGGATATCTCCGATCTTCAACATGATATTAAAGACTAACTTCCTACATTTATTTCCAGCTAAGAACTTATATATATATATATATATATATTGAGATAAATATTTTTTTGATCTATATTCTAAATTTCCATGTTTAAATTTTTAGAAATTTCTATTTTATCTTACTATCAAGTTTCTTGGTAACTATATTCAATAAACATTGTATTTGGATTTGACTATTTATCAGTGATCACATATTATATGGTAGAAAATATTTATCAATGAATGCATATATTCATTAAAAATGGTCATTTTTTATTTTAGGTTGGAAATATTTGTTTGTAATTTTTATCAATTGACATTGGAGGGAACAATTCTTGTATGTTTATTAAATTTTTTCTCAATGATTCTTGCTCCACTTATCAATCCAACAGACCCCTCTAGCCATTGATTTAATTATCCCAATGAATATAATTATTTCATCCTTGGTAATTTTTGTTAATGTTATAAGGCATTGAGAGGGGGGAGTGAAACAGTGCAACCATAAATCAACAAAATATTTTCATCAATTTCCAAAGTAACCAACATGCAAAGCTAAATACAACATAAACAAATATATCCATTAAATCAACACAATGAAACTAATATTTAATTGTGGAAAATATTGTCACAGGGAAAAAACCATGGTGGGAATTATCACCCATAAATCTCACTAGTACACCAATAACTATTACACTGTTAGCAACATTACAACACCCTAGTAAGGGTATACCTGGTTTAGAGTATCTATAGCTTGGTTAGAAGCTATTACAAAAGGCATGTTAGGGACTACCCTATTAAGGGATTTGAAACTCATTTTGATAGTCACCCTATTAGAGGATTTAGTATTCAAACCTATTAGGATCTTGCTTACCCTATTAAGAGTAACCTTGTTAGATGATTTTGATCACAAGCTGGTTAGGACTTGCCTTGACAATAAAATAAAATGAAATAATCTGAAAGTAGCACACTTTCCTTGAGAGATCCACTTCAGTACTGCTCAAATCATTTTTCTTTTCATACAAACATCCACTTGAACTAGTAAAATCAATGCAGCAATAACAACTCATAAAAAAAACTCAATTTCATCTCTTATAACTATATTTAGGTCAGTGGAATTATGCTAAAATGTGTTACCTGAACTAGCCTCCAAATCCTAATAAGAATTCATAAGAGATCACTCCAACATAGGAAATTGAACTCCTCAAGGTTAGTCCTAAACAACACAACACTTAAAGTAATCATTCTTTGACTTTGACTTCACTGCTGAATTGATTTATGCAATTGACTAGACCAGTTTCACTGTTCACTATTGTTGTTGATCTTACTAGTGTTTGTCTCAAATCTCTACCTATATGTTGAATCTACTTATGTGATCGTAGATGCAGGTAAAAATGACTTTATATTTACCATCTGCATGATCACATCATCTAAATCCTTCTGATTATTACTGCACTCTGAATTTATCAGGACTGACTATCTTATCACTAGTACACTAGATACTTCAAAAAATTCATGTACACTCACCTTCACCACCAGTATTACTGATATGACCTATGAAATACAACTTTTTCTAGCAATGAAAATACTACAACATTAATCCCATGATCTAGGATATGATCATCTTCATCAGATGCCAACAACCTCCCATTTTGGAGTTGATAGCCACACTTAGAGAAATTTTTTGAAGTGTGTAACTTTGCAAAAATAAATAACCTCAGGATTACTCCTTGTTAGGAAGGTTGGATGAATCAATCACTTATTCATGCTACTAGTCTTCTCAAGAGAATTTTAGGGTGTCTTCACCTGGTACCTATAGGTCTCTCAACCAATGTTGATCCCCTAGTTACTCTAGCCAACCCATCTAACAAGAAAGATCCAATCAACCAAGTCTACACTTGGTGCATTCTAGCTTTACAATCTCTTGCCTTTACACAAACTTAAAGGCTTGCGAATTCCATATGATTAAATTAATCTTGCAAAGGTGTGGATGTATCTTGAACTATGTTAAATCACTCAACTAGGGGTGTTAACAGTCCCACCTAGTTCAACCATATAGTTGATTTATTCAATCTTTTACAAAGAAGACCTAATAGGCTACTAGCCCTATTAGGTCTCCTACTCCAAGAAAATAGGGATTTTCTCCTAACCTTTCCAAATAAACCCTAAAAATTTTCCTGGGATTCTTGGAACATTTACCAACCCCTCAAGGACTTTTGGGTTCTTGGGGTTACCACCTTCTGTACAGTACCCTAACTCAAAATGAGTGATTTTAGGGATTTTTAAGGTCTTCATTGGATCCTCACCAAGATGGAAAGAATTAGACCATAAATTAGATTTTTACACCCCTCTTCTTGTTACCAATTCTTGGAAAGACTCCAAACTTAAATCTCCAAAAGGAATTTTGGCTCTAGCTATACACCCCTGCAAGTTGTGCTCTCTACAACTTCGTCTTCCCTAGCCGGGCTCATCACTGCCTCGCCTAAGGAAAGAAATTAAAATTTGATCCTCTACATTTGAGGTCCCAATCTATTGAAAAATATATTTACATTGAGTCTATTCATTGTTCCCAAGAGGTCGTATAGAATGGACAGTGGGAAACTGAGTTAGAACTCCGTCTTTGTACAATGCCTGGTTTGAACCAGTGATAATGACAAACAAAACTTATTCACAAAAATAACACAAAAAAAAAACTATATAATGGCACAAATAATTGAGAAAACACCTACTCTAAGCCATTCATGAGTTACAGTGCAAGATTCAATCCATTAACTACCTACTGTCATAAAATAATTGAAAATTGCACACAAAATCTTGATTTCTCCAAATCACTGTCTGTACAAAGGGTGTCCAACCTTGTATCTTGGTTAATGCATAACTTATGTAGGGTGGTTAGGTATTTATTTTCCTCTTATGTAAATTTTTCATCAAGTTTTAAAAACTTGACAATGTTGTCTGAGAAACATTTTAAAGTTGCAAAGTTGCAAAATGCAACTTTACATCTTTTTGACAATTTCTTGCAAAATCAACTAAATGAGTTTCAATGCTCAACAAACCTTACCAAAGACCCTAACCATGGTTGAAACATGGTTCTAAACCATTATAGACCCTACTAGCCTCATGCTAATATCATCATCACACTTGTGCAAATTAGGAGGCTTTACAACTTTTTAGTCCCTAATTGCAACTTACAAAGGTCCTAAGACTCTATAGACTAAACCCTATTGCACTCTCTACTATGGTCAAAATGACCTTAAGAAAAACATTACAAAATGAACTAAAGGCACATACACAAAAAAATGTAACTTGGATTGTCTAAGCAACCCATGGGTGCTCCTACACCATTCTCCCCCTCTGCACAACTTTCAAGGAACATGAGGAGAAATTAGAGATAAATCAATACCAAATTTCTTGAAATTACCTTCCTCCACCCATGTAGACTGAGATTATAGTTAATCCTTCCATTACACCAGATGCTCCATTTATACCTTGTGTTTAGTTGACTTTTTCAGCCTATATTCTAAGATCCTCTCTGCTTGGAGCTTTGTTTTGGAAGGTAAAACTCCATTACTGACATCTTCCAATATCTCCTTGCTGGTATAGTTCATGTATGACAATGGTCCCTTGAACTTCACCAAGTCTTCCACATTCAACACTGGTGAAATTCTCATATCTGAGGGAAGCTCCACCTTATAAGAATTTTTTCCACATTTTTCTAACACCTTACTTGGTCCAACTCTTTTTATCTACAACTTAGTTGGCATTACTTTATGTAAGCTTGACTTATTTAGATTAACCATGATATAGTCTCCTACTTTAAATTTTACATCTCTTCTTGACACATCCACTTTAGCTTTCAATTTGTGGGTATCCTCTATGATAGTCTTCTTCACTTGCTCTTGTATCTCCATCATTGTCTGAGAGAAATCCTCTACATGGTCACTCCTATATTCCATTGCTCCCAAATATATGAGTTCACACACTCTCCTTGGATGCATCCCATACACTATCTCAAAAGGACTTCTTCCAATATTCTAATTAACACTATCATTATAGGCATACTCAGCTTGTGGAATCACTAGATCCCATGTCTACCCGTATTCCTTAGTTAGGAACCTAAGAAAGTTACCTAACACCCTATTGATCACCTCAATTTAACCATCTTTTTATGCAGGGTAAGCTAAGCCAAAAGACAAATTTGTACCCAATATTCTCCATAGAGTCTTCCAAAAATGACTCATAAAATGGACATCCCTATCTGACAAAATGCTTAGAGGTAGTCCATGTATCCTCACAATCTCTTTGAAGAAGAGATGAGAAATATAAATGGCATCATGGGTGGTCTTACAAGGGATAAAATGAATCATTTTACTAAATCTATCTACCACCATATAAACACTATCCAACCCTATCTTGGTCTTATGGAGACCTACAATAAGATCCATTCTAATGCACTCCCAAGGTCTATTGGGAATAGGTAAAGGTTGGTCTTGTTGATGCCAAAATGTGTACTTAAGCTACCATTGTGCTTCTCATGAATGAGGTTCTCTCTCATTGAACCCTTGGGAGCACAAAACCAATTCCCTTTAAACAAGATTCTACTTTGAAGAGTATATTATGCAAACTAACTATGAAAATGGGTTTGAAAATCACAACATACCATATATGCTTCAGAAAAGTCTTCATCATCTTTATAGAGGTCGTTGAAACTCTCTATACCAATAATTTGAACTTGAACTTCTTGAAGGGTCAACATTATCCTACTCAATGCATCTTCCACCTTATTCAAGTGTCCTTTCTTTTTCTTGATAGTAGATGTAAAGGCTTGCAGATATTCCATCCACTTCAAGTTCCCATTACTCAATTTCTCTTGTGTGTTAATGTAACTTAGTGCTTGATTGTCTGTGAACACCATAAAGTCCTTAGGAAGGAGATAATTCCTCCATTTCCTAAGTGAGTGTACTAGAGCATATAACTCCAAATCATAATAAAATTACATCTTCTTGGCTTCATTGAGCTTTTCAATAAATAATGCTATAGGCCTATCCTCTTGGCTCAATACTCCTCCTACTCCCACTCCACTTGAATCACACTCTATTGTGAATAGCTTTCTTCTCAAAGCTAGGTAACAAAAGGATAGGTTGGGTAGCCACTGGTTGCTTCAACCTTTCAAAGGCATCCCCTTCTTTAAGAGTCCATTTGAACTTGGTCTTTAACCCACCCTTAATGGTGCCTAAAACTAGTGTACAAATGCCACTGAAATTCCTTATAAATTTTCTATAAAATTGAGCTAACTCATGAATGCTTCTTACCTCTATCCCTGTTGTTGGTGTTGGCCAACTCAAGATAGCCTCCACCTTGCTTGGTTACATCTTCAATAAACCTTGAGATACTACAAACCCCAAGTACACAAGTTCTTGTTCAAAGAACTTACACTTCTCTAGATTGATGGACAACTTCTCCTCCTGCAACCTTTTGAGGAGAATCTCCAAGTTCTTCAGATGTTCCTCTACTATTTTTTTGAAAATGAACATATCATCCAGATACACTACCAAAAATCTCTCAATGTAATCCTTAAGCACCTCATTCATGATCCTCATGAATGTGCTAGGGGCATTTGAAAGCCTAGATGGCATAACTCTCCACTCATTCAACCCTTCAGTGGTTTTAAAAGCTATCTTCCATTCATCCCCATATTTTATTCTAATGTGGTGGTACCCACTTTTAAGGTACAAATTAGTAAAATATTTGGCCCATCCAAGGAAGCCCATCAAATCTTCAATTCTAGCTATAAGGAATCTATATATAATAGTAATTCAATTGATACCCCTAGAGTTAGTGCCAAGTCTCCACTTACCACCTTTCTTGGATTGAAAGACCACATGTACGAAACATGGATTGATGCTCTTATTGATTAGTCCTTGTTCTAGTAGCTCCTGCACTTGTCTAGCCACTTCTTGTTCTGCTCTGGTGTGAGGTTGTACACTACTTTTGGGGGAAATCAAGCCCATGTTATGAAGTCAATCCAATGATAGATAGTCCTTTTAGGAGGTAATTTTTCTTGTGTTCCATCACTGATTATGTCCTTGAACCTACCAAGTAAGTCTTGTACTTCCTCTAGTATAGGTGCTTGAGTAATCTTTTCTTCTTCCTTGGGTACCACAATTATAACATAGCCTTCACTTCCTTCTTGTTGAAGAGTATTAGGAAACTCCTTTCCACTACTTAGTAAGGCACTAGGGATCTTTGACTATGTTTCTTCTTCATCCAACATTGACTGTATTTTGAATGTTCTACCATCCTTCTTGAAGGAGATGATGTTCTCTTTTCCATCATAGATGGCTCCTCTATCATATTGCCATGGTTTTCCCAATAAGAGATGGCATGCATCCATATGAAACACATCACAAATCAAATTGTCTTTGTATCCTCCAATGGAGAACTCAACCCATGTTTTTTCATTTACAAGGACACTTTTTGCCTTTATTCAACCATGTCACCTTGTATGGATTAGTATGGGGTAAATTTGTTAACTTAAGCTTCTTCACTGCCTCTTCTGAGACTATGTTATCTGTTGAACCAGAATCCACAATAACCTTAGACACTTTACCTATTATTTTACACCTTATCCTAAATAAGTCTCTCCTCCGCTTTGGCTCCTCTTTGAATGGTTTTCCAATTAGAACTCTTCTAAACATGAGATTTTCCCCATCTCTGACTCAATATGGCTAATCTCTAGTGACTTGACACTTGATGTGTCTTCTTAAGAATATTCTACTCTCTTTTCATTGTTTGAAGAGAATGGTTTCTCTGGGCACCTATAGCCAGGATGACCCATTTTTCCACAACTATAAAATCTCATGCTAGCAAAGTAAGAGTTACTTCTTCCTAAAACTCTTCCTCTACTAGAACCCCTTGATTTCCTCTACCACTTCCATAGCCTCCTCTAGAATTTTTTTCACTCCCATGCTCTGCAAGTTTAGATTCTCCTTGGCTTCTTTGCTCAGTCCCTCTACCTTGGTATCAAGCTCTTTGACCTCTCTATTCTCTTTCTCTTCCTCTAATCTTGGAGGTTTGATCTTGTTTCCTCCTACTCTCATCTTCAATCTTGATAGCCATTTGTTAACACGAGTGTATGGTCTTGGGACTTAGAAGAGTCATCTCTTCTTGAAAACTTTATTTTAAGTCATTTAGGTATCTGGCCACCTTAAGGATCTCATACTCAAACACATTAGATCTCATACAAATCTTTTTAAATTCCTCAGTGTAGGAATTCACATCAAGATCCTTGTGTCTTAGGCTTTGTTTCTTCTCTTGCAATTGTATTTCATAGTCATCTAGCATGTATGCCTCTTTCACCTTGATAACCATTCCTTTCAAAGTGGAAAATGGTTTCTTGACTTCTTTCTCCCTTTCTGCCTAAATGAACTTCCACCATGTCAATGCAGAGCCTCTACGACTTGAATTTTCCACCTTGACCTTCTGAGCTTCTGTGACTCCATCACATTCAAAGAGATTCTCCATGCCTTCTATCTAGTCCATGACTATATCTGCCTCCATCTTTCCATTGAATAGTGGTACCCCTTCAAGAATTTTTCCACTCATGGCTTTCAAAGACTTCAAGAAAGGTTCTTCCTGCAACATAGGGTCAGGTTCAGGGACTTTATCCTCTTCTGCAACCTATTTACCCTTAGCTTATTTCCCTTCCAACTTGTCCCCGACTTCATCATTTTTCATCTCCACTTCACTCAATTCTTGCTCAAGTTGGGCTATTCTTTCCCTCAATATCTTATTGTCTTCCTCATGTTCATCGACCTTCTTGGCTAGTTCCACATTAGTCACCATGATTGAGGACCCACTGGACTATCAATCTGACACACATGATGCAATCCCAAATCTTTTGGGGCTTTGTTACCATTCTATTAGAGAGGTTGGATGAATGAATCACTGATTCATGAGCCTAGTCTTCTGAAGGGACTTTTAGGGTTCCTTCAGCACACTCCTTAGCACCTATAGGACCCTCAACCAATGTTTATCTCCTAGTTAGAATTGTAGAGTGCTTTTGTAAGTAATGATTATGATTAAATCCAGTATGCAATTGACAAGATGCACCAAGGATTCGTTGATATTCAGAAGAAGGTAGGAAGCCCTAAGTTCCTATAGTATTATGGACCAATCAAATTTTCTACTTAGAAGGTTTTATCATGGAAAAATCAACCCTGTACAATTATGGTTAAGGTTACAAAATTACACCTCTAGGGAAAATGATTTTTGTGCATTTGAGAATTGGGTAGCATACCCATTGTTGAGAAATCTAGGGGTGGATATGACCAGACTTACAATGAAGGTATTACAATTATTGAGACCCTGCCAATTTGTAGATAAATGGAATGGAGATCATAACTGGGGTGACTTCTATTGTCACCAAAATTTCACATTGATCATAGTATATGGCTGTTCATAGCCACCATATATCTTGCCTTATAGAGTACCACCCAGAATTGCAATTATGGAGTTTTTATGGCAACTTATGTTAACATATAGGGAGCATTTAGCTTCACATAGGAAAGAGACTTTCACACCAAGGAAGTTCATTGCCTCTAATTTTACAATAGGAAAGCAGGACTATGACCCTATAAATGGATGGTTGAGGCACTAGAGGATGAATGTTTCCCTGTATAGATATATTGATACAGAGGGATTTATAGAAAGTGCCAAGAAGATTTTAACACCTACCATTCCAATTACCAAAATGCATCAGCACTATGGGGAAAAGGATTTCATCATAAACATCCTTGAAGAGACTGTGATTTCATAAATATTGAAAAAATATCATGATTTGATGGATTTGGAGCAACAATTAAAGAGGAAAGGGATCCTATTTGGTGGATATTTCCCAGGTATGCCCTATCTGCAAAGATTAGAAAAGATCATTGAGTCACATGACTTAATCAATAATCACATTGAAGAACAAATTGAAGACAAGGACAAAGGTCCCAACAAGCCATCATCATCAGAGTACAACAATAGCTATTCTATACATAGCCCACCACCCTGGGATCAGCCACCTCGTAATGAGGAAAATACTATTGACTTGAAAAAAGTACATGAGGCCAAGGTGGACATATAGCCTCCACAAAAGAAGAAAAGAGTGGAAGAAGGGGAGCCTTCTGTTGCAAAAACAAAAAAGAAGAAAAAGGATAAAATTGGTGTCCTATTCACAGGGACTAGTGCTTATGATAATCAACTAAGAAAATTGATAAGAGAAGGCAAGAAAAAGAGGGAGCACACTGATGAAAATGTAGAGATGCCTCTTATCTTGTGCCAAGATGAGAGGGAATTATAGAAAAAGGAGTTCCTAAAAGATGATGAATTCATCAAGACTAAGGAGGTTAAGGATTTCCTTATATGGGCTAAACAAGAGCAAGTTGGAGCACAATTGAAATCGCAAGGAGGAGAGGCAATTACAAGTGAAGCATTACAGGCCCTCCAAGCATATAATCTAGAGTCTGAGAATATGACTCCTCATGAGTCAAGACAACTTGTGAACTCAACTGGTATGTTACTGGTAGAAGGATGGAACCTGGCCTCAGCCTTCATTATTGATGAAATCAGAAGGCAGCCATATTTCAAGATCTCCATAGAGACCCAAATAGGAGAAATGATCAAAGGGCGCGGTTATGATTCTAAATATCAAACCCTATAAATGTGGTCTCTAGCTCCTAAGAATCAAAATCCATCACTAATTAATGTCAAAGAGAAGATGGAGTGAGACAAGATAATACGGTCTATCCACAATATAGCAGACCTAGAGATTTGTTAGACCCTGGCCTATTTTTATCACCTGAATGAGGCAAAGGCAGTACAAATGTCTAATAGATATCAAAAGTTATTTGATGAAACAAGTCTTATTTCCAAGGATAGATGATTAGGTCAGATGAAGATTAGTGCAATGGAAAAGATAATTGCAGACCTAACTCAAAAGTTACAAGAGATGCTTGAAGTTTCTACTACTTCACCTATGCAGGTTACAGATGTTGAGAACCAGACTAAAGATATAGGGTATGCTACATTAGAACTAGAGAAGGTAATCAAGGAGCATAATGAAGTTATTTTAGGAGCCTTAATGCAAATTTTACAACATAGGGTAAATATATTAAAAGATAAAGTTGATATAGTATATGGTGGTTATGGAAAATTTCCCATCCTACAAGTTGAAGTGAAAATTTTGTGTCAATTTTGAACCCCTACTTCGCAACATGGTCAGTAAGGACTGGATTATTTGAGAGGTTAGCATCGTTATAGCCATTAAGATAAGATTTTCCAGAGATTGTAACCCAAGTTGGAGAAGAGATAGAATAGATTGGGGTAACCTTATCCTTTTTCAAAGGCAAGGAAAATCAGATAGAGGCCAAAATTAATATGTTTGGGCCTGACTACAATAAATTTGTTCCTTCAATCAAGTCATAGGATAATCAGATCAATCCATTAGGAGTATGGAGCACTGAGTTTGATACTTTATTACTTAATAAAGAGGTATATATTTCTGACAATGGTGAATTGGATATGGAGAGATACAATAAGATTTTAGATGAGGCCTCTAAGGCCGAAATAGATTTCAATAAATTTATAACAGATGTCAAGAGTATTATAGATGCTAGATGGGAAAGGAAGAAGGCACAACTTAAAATAATTCAGAACTTTAATTGTCCTGCAGAGGATGATGTCATAGCATGGGATGTTCTTACAAAGCCAAAGAAGAAGAAGTCTGCCACTATTGACCTTGATATTATTGATGAAGAATAGAAGGACACCTGGCACATGATCTTTGAGCATAGGGAGGTTAGTCATATGAAAGATAAGTGTATGTTAGCCTATAATGGGGGTCACTTAATCTCACTATAGCTATTGGAGGCTATCCAGAACATATTCAGACAAAGGTGCTAACAAACAAAATATTTCAAAGTTTTGATTTGGATGTATCACTATTTTTTCCATCCATCACTTGGTCTCTTGTTGTCTTTTGTCCTCTTCTATGTTTTTAGGGTTAGGTCTTAAACCATCCAAAGTGTGTTGCATCCTTACTTCTTAAGGATTCCAAGATGGGTTTAGACTATATATAGAGCATGCTGTAACTTTTTAAGGATGATGGAATATAATTACAAGGTAGACTACTAAATTTTGTCTGAGCCTCTATACATTTTGGTCTATTGAATGTATTTTGAAGTAGTTAGACATTAATAAAATACATCATAATCTCTATTCTATCTCTTATATTGTCTCTTTTTATTTGTGTTCAAGCTTTTATATGTTTAAATTGCAAGGAATTTAAATATATCAATTACTGATGACATTAATTTTCCATTTGTATACAAACAAAACTTTTAGTAGGCCTACACCAAAAGATAGGAAAGAGAAAATAGAAGATCAGATTAAGAGATCACCAAAGATGACTAAGTATAGAGAGAATCGATGACACAAGTTAGTGTGAAAACCAAAAATCACAAAGTAGAAAGATAAAGTGGAACCTGACTGATGAACTTGAAATGCAAGTTACAGTGCAGAATGACAAGATAGATACAGTGAAACTGACATTCAAAAATGAAGGACAGTCAAGCATGATCGATAGACAAAACTGAAGGACAGTCAAGGATGACTGACATATAGAACCAAAAGTCAATTGTAGCCGGAAAAAAGTGGATTTGACTTCCACATCAGATAAAGAAAGTGTATTCTATTTATAGGATCTTTAATTGTTTTAACTCCATTTATTTAGGGACAAGATATGTGAATGTAAGTGCTTTAATCAGTCTAACTAATTTAAAACACATAGACTAGGAGATCTAGGTATAAATTGTAAACCTAATCTTAGAGTTAACATTGTTTTTATCAAACTTGATGAAGTCAATCCATCTATAAATAAATGATACAATCATTCAATAGAATGCGTGTGCAAGAAGGAAGAAAAGAGAGGAGAATATAACAAGCACATCTATGGATTGAATTGAGAGTTTCAAGAACCAGAACAGAAAAATAAGGATTTGGTTAGCAGAACCAAGAACAGAGGAAACCAATAATCAGAGGTATTATTCAATCACAGTTAAGGTGATAATATTTTTATGTGAACTACATAAGATCTATATCAGAAATAGGAGATTGCATTTACCAGGTCAATTTGTAATTTTATGTCATTCTAACAAGTGGAGTAAAGTTTAAAAACCCTTTCAAGGAAGGTTGATTTAACAGTCCAACATCAAATCTCTTAACTAAGTGCACACTTAATAGTGTTGCTAATGCTCTTAACAGAGTAGAATTTAACAGGTCTCCACCGATAATCCTAATAGAGTATATCATTAGAAGTGATCAAATTGTAAGCCTTAACTAGCTCCCTTCCAATCTGCAGATAGTGAAGTTTTGTGGGTGCCATCCCGACCGTAGTTTTTACTTCCTAACATGAGTTTTTTGTGATACCATATCTATTGTTATGTGCCAATTATGTTAATGAATGTTTATATGAATGATTCACATGTTTATTAATGTTATGAACTTATATAACTGACATCAATATAGTTTAGATCAGAATGAATGGACATGCAATTGATTACAAATATTAATTGATTAAAGGATACAAAAAGTTTTAGAGGTATTGATTCACCCCTCCCCTCTCAGTACATACTTCCCATTAATCCCAAAAATTGCTATCAGAGATAAGTATCTTCTTGGAAAGCTTAAAGGCTTAAGAGAAAATATCATACAATGGAGAAGTACAAACTTGATAAGAATATTGAGAACAAAAGCCTTGAAATTCAGATGTTCTATGAATAGTATAAAGAATCTAGAATCAACATGAGACAGTTGTTGGATGAAACAAAGAATATGGCATCTCTCTATAATGAGAGAAGAAATTCCAGATTTCTTTGAGTCTTCAGGATCAACTACAAGCAAAGCATCAGATACATCAGAAGAAAACATCGCAAGCCTAACTAAAATCAATCTACATCTGGCTAGACAAGTCAAATCTCTACAAATATGTCAAGAGACAAGGATGGTAAGGATGATTGATGTCATGAACAATGCTAGACAAGGTAAACAAGAAACAACACTAGCTATTGATGATAGAAGAAAGATCACAGAAAAGCTACAAGAAAAAGAGTTTGAAATACAAAGACTTACAGAGCATCACCATGAGATAAAAAATCAAATTATTCTTATGAGTCAAGAGGCAAAAAGAATAAATATTGAACTCATTGAAGGAATAGAAGCTATCAATGAATTGAGGGATGAGAATGAAAAGGTAAATCATGAATTAAGAATACAACAAAAGCATAATGAAATTATCGAAAAGGATGAAGAAAGAAATAAAAGAATGGATAATTTTCTTGAGGGACAATGAAGATTCAACAACATAAATGGTCTAGGTTTCACCAAATATGGAGAATCATCAAATCAATCCAATCCAAAGAATGTCTATGAAAATCTAAGACCAAGAAAGCTTACATGTAATCACTATGGAATGCAAGGCCATACATCAAATGTATGCAGAGGCAAAATGAAAGGTATTCCTAAATATACATCTTCATTCATAGGATTCTATTATAAATGTAACAAGAAAGGTTATAAAGAATATGAATGCAAGTCTAAGATGAAACAACCAAAGAAGGAAACCTACATGGAAAAAGACTGTCCTACATGCAAATGAATGGGAAAACAAATCTTGAATGCTGGAAAAAGAAAAGACAATCATGGAAGCCTAAAGGTCAAGAAACTCCCTATCAACCAAAGAGAATTCATAATCAGTATATATGGGACTACAATACTTGGACAAATTGTAAAGCATGTGGAAGATATGGTCACATTGCTGCATATTGTATAAGACAATGGACTAGAAATTCTAGAGGCTGGACAAACCCAGGAATGACATGCTTACACTATCATAAAGTTGGTCATCTCAAGAAAGACTATAGAGACTGAATGATAGAGACAAGCACATATCCCAATGGAAACACCATTGAAGGTATCCATAGGGCTAGAGACAAAATGTGGAGAAAAGCTTCAAACAATGATGAAGCTGGAACAAGCAATACAAATGGTGACACCCCATCCAATGGATCTGGTGACATCACCAACTCCACCTAAGAAGAACAAGTAAGTATGGAACTACATTACCTCAAGCTATTAATTTACATCAGTTCCATAATATGTTGATATAATTCCAAATTAGCATAAGAAAGATGCATCATGGTCAAACTTGTTGAAATATGTGATAACTATGCTTTCAGGCATATATACCAAAACCCGTTGGTTTACACTCAAAGTTAAGACTGCCTACATTTACCAAAATATGTCAGTTAAAAGAAAAAATTGCTAGTATAGACCGATCCTCGTCGGTATACAAGCTCATGAACAAGTTGTCAGTGATACCAAAAACTCTTGGTAAAAGCAAAGTGAACATTGATTGCGCTAAAATGTTGTAAGAATCAATGATGGAAGTAAAGTCTTCACCGACGAACTTATTCTTTATACACTGAGGATTTGGTAAGAATTTATGGCACATGTTTTAGGGAAATGACTATAAATAGGGCATCAAAATGACTTATTTGTCATGACACCTAGAGCAGAGTGACGAAACGATATTTTTGAGAAAAAAGAAACCAAGCTATAGAGCGATCATGACTCGACCTTCAGTACTCCAAAGTAGTACAAAGATATTTGCACACACAAATAGTAAGTTCTTTGAGACTGACAACTTTATTTTTACGCATTACATAGAAGCCCTAATTTTCTTAAAATGGCATCGACTTCACGAACCGTGAAATCTAAGAATGCAAAGAAAGATGAGTTAAATCTCATCAAGAACAAAGCATGTGAGGAACCCAATTATAAGACCCATCCAGAGGTTTCCTCACAACTCGACGATGTTGGTGCATTTTTGCGCATTCCAACTAAGGTTTTGTTGGTTGAAGATGTTTGATCCTTTATACAATGCAATATTGCAGAGATTGGAATGTCAAAGGTAGAAGAAGCTTACAAGAAGATTTGTAATGAATATGGAACACTTAAGGAAGAGAAAAAACACATTGAGGTGATAGGGCTCACCAATGCCCTAATATTTTTGAAGGTCTTCAAAACTGATTGGATTCGGTTAGTGCTGAGCAAAATGCATAACAATAAGTTATTGTTGGATGAACCAAAGATAATAACAAGAGATGTCATCCATGCGGTCACCAATTACCCCATAACTGATAAAGTAAAGTCACTGAAGCACCCACCGAGGGTAGAGACCTAAAAGATGATAGGAGCCAAATGGGATGGTCAAGGATTGAAAGTAACAATAATTACCGATGATGAGATCAAGTTTGGTGTATGTATTTTGGGTTACAAATTCTTCTAGGAAAGTAGGTTAAACATCATAACATCTGGTGTAGTGGACACAACCTAAAAAATTGTGAAGAAGGGTACATAGTTAGACTTATTCAAGCTACTCCTGAATTAGTTGAAGGACAACCTAAAGACAATTAGGAATGTTAAGTCAAACACTTGTAAGTTTCGCTCTCTAATAATGTGTATCTTCTATTTTCCAGAAAAGTTCCCATTGGTAGGAGATGTTAAATGGGACAACACCAAACCAATCACCATGAAAATTAGTGAGCACATAGCTACACTGGGAGATAATTTTGGAATAGTCATGGATGAATACTTCAATATATTCAAAGACCGAATGCAAAAGAGGGTAAGAATCCCTGAGCAACTCATTGAGCAATATAAGGATGAGATATGCTTTATGGTTGACATATATAATAATTACATCAAACCTATTGTACCAAGGACAACATGGTTACAACCATTGGAATACAAGATCAACATTGATCTTGCAACAAAGGCAATTGATGCCTTAATCAATGAACCACTAGAAAAGAAGAAACCAAGGTTTGACACATATGAAGAGGCCAAGACAAGAACTAAATCAAGCCTAGTTGTCAAGAAGATAGTAAAAAAGAAAGACAAGATGGTAAAGAATCTCCAAAAGATTCTATCAGTAACTAAGGAAGAAGCTGAGGAAGGTAAGGAAGCTGAACAAGAGGAGGAAACTGAAGAATAACTATTTGTTGGTAAAGATGAAGAAAAGAATGACTCCGAGGAAACAGAGTCAAATTTGCCACCTCCTCCACCATCTAAGAAAAAAAGGACAACAACTGCTTCAAGGACTAGAAGCCAAACATCCAAAGAATCTACTCCTTCACCTTTGAAGAAAGAAAGATTTAGGACTTACAAAAGGAAAGCTCCTGCACCGAAAAGAGGACAAAAAAGGAAGGGTAGGAAATTCATTAGAACCTAAGAGGACATAGAAGACACTAAGCAAGATGAATCCATAGAGGCAGAAAATGTCAAGGTAAAATAACCTGACACTATTGATGATATTTGTGTTTATATTGCAAATTCTGGATCTATTACAGATCCACACATTAGAAAATGACAGGAATTAAATCAAGAAGATCAGAATAAAGTTGAGGAAGCCATGATAGCTAAAATGTACAAATTCAAATATGTACCAATGCAATTTGAAGGAAGTTATGTACCAAGGGAACTATTGGATAGATTATCCTCCCATTGGACCTTTTCATTGAAGAATGAGAAAGAAATCAGAGAGAGTACTTGTTTCTCTAATACCACCTAAATCTAAGAAGGTAGAGATAGATGAGATGATGGAGAAAAACAACAAGGAATTCTCACCAAAGCTAAAGGCATATAAGTTTCTTGAAGGCAAGTTAATTGAACTTGAAAAAGATAGCCACAAGAAATGGTACAAAATAATGAATAAATCTATTGAGGAGGTAAGCCCCAAAAAAGACCTTCAACAACAAGATGTTGACAAGGCAACTCAAGATGATACATCCATTGAGTTAGATAAGGAAGAGGATGACACAATAGGGAAAAAAAATTGCAGATGTTGCAAATGAAATATGGGATGATACCACAAATGACAACATTGTGGATACTAATGTCATTGACATTACCAATAATCCAGCAGATGAAATCAATAAGGATGAAGATGTCACTATTACAAAAGACACAACCAATGAACATGACACAACAATTGATACTGCACATGTGAATATTCCAAGCAACATGCCTATATTGATACAAGCTACAATATCCTGCAAGAAACAACAAAATCAGTGGAGAAGGATACTCCGAAGGATGCATGAGAAGAAACAAACAAAGACAACACCGATGGTCAGAAAGACATTGGAAACACTCAAGATGTAACTGGCACCAAAAAGGTTACTAAAGGAGATAAAGATAAAGATGCAGATACTCAGGACAAGAATGAAAATACCAAGATAGATGATGCAAAGGACACCAATGAAGGAGACAAACCAAAATATGGTACTCTTGAGAAAACAAACAAGAGTGCTACCGACGATGCTAAGGTGAATGTGGAGACATCTACAAACACCTGATGAGCTGAAATTGATGCTAAGCAGCAAAAAGAAGAACAACATGTCACATCATCAAGCACAATAGAAAATGATGAGAAATTGACAATGGTGTTACATTCTACTGAGTCAAAGAAGAAGAAGAAGAAGAAGAGGAAGAAGAAGAAGAAGAAGAAGAAGAAGAAGAAGAAGAAGTTAGAAGTTACACTGGATGAAATAATTGAAATACTGAAGTGTAAGCCCTCTACACTTGACATTGATGCATTACAAGAATATGGAGATATATGCCAGAGGAAGGCATTGCAAGAGAAGCTTAAGAAACAACACAGGGACTCCATGGTACTGGAGACAACACAGGACATACTACATCAAATTGTACCCAGTGTTGATATTCATCGAAACAAGCCTATAGTTGATCAACTAGCTACCCTCACCAATGCAATCACAACTTAGAACATTGATGTTGAGAAGTCAATTGAGGAAAGAGCCAAAATGAAGTACCAACAAAAGGTAATATAGAACATTAGCCAACAAGTGGTAGTGAATAAGGTAAACCTATTAGAATTCACATATGAAATAGACCCAATCATATCTGAAGCTATTACCTTAGTTAAAAAGTTGAGCATAATAGATAATTTCACTAAGGAAAATAGTGACAATATAGCAAAGCTAGATGCAGAGCTAGCAAACAGTGCTAGTAGCTTAACCACAGATGGAGACAATGTAGTCAAACTACATTATGAGAAGATAATTGAGGTAAAAAGGTTAAGGAAAGATATATGGGAAGAAGAAAATCATTTCAGGGAAGAATTAACTGAGCTACAGGGTCAACTTCTGCCAAATCTTACACTGCTACAACATATCAGTTCTGCAAGGCAACTGATAGGAACTCCCGATATGTCTATAGAAGATAGCATCTATGATATGCATTCAAAGATAACACTTGAGAACATCGCTCTGGAGAACCTCAAAGAGAAATGGGAGAAAATGATGGAGGACATGAATTCTTCACATTCCCATATTTTTGATAAGCTCTAAGGTGATTGACCTTTGTGCTTAATATAAAATAAAGGGGGAAATAATATGAGTACAAAATAAGAAGGGATATTGATATGTACATTCATTCAAATGGGAAAATGGTAGATATGTATATGTATATTAATAAAGGGGAAATATTATGAAAGAGGAAAAGATATCATATGTATAGAAATACCGACATATACATAGGGTGAGTCATTAAATGACTAAGGATTATATATGTTGTATATACTTAACATTTTTTTAGTATTTTGCACATATCAGTTTTTGATACTAATGTCAAAGGGGGAGATTGATGACATTAATTTTCCATTAGTATACAAAAAACACTTTTGGTAAGCCTACACCGAAAGATAGGAAAGAGAAAACCAAAGATTAGATTAAGAGATCACCAAATATGACTAAGTACAGAGAGAACCGATGACACAAGTTAGTGTGAAAACCAAAAATCACAAAGCAAAAAGATAAAGTGGAACCCGACTGAGGAACTCAAAATGCAAGTTACAGTGTAGACCAACAAGACAGATACAGTGCAACTGAAAGAAAAAATTGAAGGACAGTTAAGCATGACCAATAGACAAAACTAAAGGACAGTCAAGCATGACCAACAGACAGAACTGAAAGTCAGTTGCAGCACGCAAAAAGTGGATCTGACTTCCACGTCAGATAAAGAAAGTGTATTATATTTATAGAATATTTAATTTTTTTAAATCCATTTATTTAGGGACAAGATACATGAATGTAAGTGATTTAATCAGTCTAAGTGATTTAAAACACATAGACTAGGAGATCTAGGTATAAGTTGTAAACTTGATCTTAGAGTTAACATTGTTTTTATCAAACTCGATGAAGTCAATCCATCTATAAATAGATGATGAAATAATTCATTAGAATTGTGTGAAAGAAGGAAAAAGAGAGAGGAAAATAGAATGAGCACATCTATGGATTGAATTCAGAGTTTCAAGAACCAGAACAGAAAAAGAAGGATTTGGTTAGCAGAACCAAGAACAGAGGAAACATATAATCAGAGGTATTATTCAATCACAGGGAAGGTGATAATATTTTTATGTGAACTACATAGGATCTGTATCAACAATAGGAGATTGCATCTACCAGATCAATTTGTAATTTTTTTTTCATTATAACAAGTGGAGCAAAGTGTAAAAATCCTTTCAAGGAAGGTGGATTTAACAGTCCAACATCAAATCTCTTAACCAAGTGCACACTTAATAGTGTTGCTAAAGCTCTTAACAGAGTATACTTTAATAGGTATCCACGGATACTCCTAACAGGGTAGATCATAAGAAGTGATCAAATTGTAAGCCTTAATTGGCTCCCTTCCAATCTATAGATAGTGAAGTTTTGTGGGTGCCATCCCCACCAGAATTTTTTCTTCCTAATAGGAGTTTTCTGTGATACCATATATTGTGTTATGTGTAAATTATGTTCATGAATGTTTCTATGAATGATTCACATGCTTATTAATGTTATGAATTGATATAAATCACATCAAGATAGTTTATATCAGATTGAATGGACATGCAATTGATTACAAAGGTTAATTGATTAAAGGATACAAAAAAATTTAGAGGTACTGAGTCACCCCTCCCCTCTCAGTACATAATTCCCATTTATCCCAAAAATTACAAGGTGATTGTGCAGTCATTTGTGAGGTCCTTCAAGGAAGGATTAATTCTTTCATATGATTTGTTGGTTGTATTTCATGTTTTTGCTGTTTTGCCCTGTTCCTTGCCTTGTTCTCTGAAATTTGCAGGTTTTCATGCCTTTTCCTTGTCAAAATCTTGTTATAAACCTTGCAAAAAACCCTAAGGCATAATGTTAAA
>MU224184.1:524518-544352 GCA_018584345.1 Thuja plicata
TGAAGAGAGAATCCATTAGGTTAACCCTCCTACAAAGAAAAGGAAGAAGGATTGAAATCCTTGTATCACTGGTTTTTGTCATATTTAAGATTATGATTTATATGGTTAAAACTTGTATATGATTATGATTGGTCATTTTCAAGGTATTTTATTAAGTTGGCTCAATAGAGAATACATGACAAATCAGTGTCCACATCTAAGTACTGTGTTGACAGTCATCTTATAAGGTAAAACCTGCCTGAGCATCTGTGGAGCTCAAAAATGAAGAAGGATATTGTTTAAGTCCTTAGCAATTAGGCTTTTCTTGTCTCTGAACTATTAATCAGGATTAAGAGGTAATAAGATTCAAATAGACATTTCAAGCAGTACAGTTCATGCAATAAAAATCCCTAACATGATCCTAGAAAGCTGAATATTAATATTAAGATCTGATAAAAAAGTTGTAGGAGTGAATGGATAGTTTGTAAGGCACTCTATCTAGGTTGTATGCATTTTCATTAATCACCTAATTGTGTATTTGCATTTGAGATTGAATCATTCCACATAGGATTAGGCACTGATTTATAGTTTGGCAAGTAGTTGTTCATCATCCGATATTTAAAATCAATCAATCAATTATACTTCATTCATTAAAAAACATATATTTGCAAGTAATTGTATTAGAGGATACAATTCAGTTTGATGATTCCTTCAAGAGAGAATCAATAGTTTAACCATCCTAAGTTCAGAGAACTGTAAAAGGAAGAAGGATGAGAATCCTTATCATATTACTATTTGATATTGTTAAGATAATGGTTTGGCTTATTAAGTTATGTATCAGATTAATCACAGTCATTTGTATCTCATTTTCTATTTATTGATACAGTAAAAGGCAATTAGCAATCTAGTAAGAGACCTAATCCACTGTAATAGATACTGCAAGTCTGTAATCATTCAAAGGTAATACATGCTTGAGTATTTGGAGCTCAAAAAAGAAGGATGATATTATCCAAACCTCATCAATTAGTCTTTTTCTTGCATACAGTAAATTGGAAATATACAAGAGCAAGAATTTACACTATTTTAAGGTTCTTGCAAGAAACATCCCTAAGAAAATGGTGACTCTACTGGGGAATAAACATACTTTCCCATAATCTCTGGTTGAAGAAGAATGATTTATAAATACCACAGTTGAGTTTGCTAATCTAGTTCATTCTTATAGTATTCATATCTCCCAAACTTGTGTTGGGTGGCGACTCTAAAGGTAAATCTTTGTAATCAGTGCAAAAGTGAAACATTTATACAAATTTTACAAATATGAATACTAGGTCAAGAATGAGAGATAATCTTGAAGTTGAGTTAGATAGTGGAATCCCAACTAATTCAAGAACTAAGATGTCTTGGAGAGAGAAGAAGAACCAATCAAACATTAATGAATCTTCTCCAAGAAATGAAGAGAACAACACCAGAAGGAAGGATACAAATCAATCTAGTCATGAGGGGAACACCTCAGAGTATGAAGAAGCCCCTGACCTTGGATTAGAAACATATACAATTACTACTACTTCTAGTGAAAGAGAAGGAACTGACACTATTAGCTCATATTTTGAAGTTCCTTCTGATGAGCTTGCTGAAGAGGAAAGAATCCTTATGAGGTAGTTAGCCCTTATTCAGCAAAAGAAAAGAGAAAATGATCTTAAAAAGAAAAAAACATGAGAAAAAAGATTTTGATAATTTTAGAAGAAGATCTTTAAGACATCAAGCTGCAAAAAATGTTGAGAGGTCTTACAAAGACCAAGAGACTCCAAACACCCACAAATGTTTAGGTCCTCAAACCTTTCGAAATAAAGGGAAAAAGAAAGTTACTCAAAATGAAGTTGAGGAACCAAAAACTCATAAAATTCCAACTAAAAAAATGTCTAAGATTGAAATTTAGCTTGAAAGATCAAGAAGGGAGAAATAAACTATGGAAAAGATGCTAGAGAAGGCAGAATATGAAGCTGCTACCTTGGAAATGAAGAAAAAGATTGACTTTTTGCAACCTTCTTAATATTCTTATGTTGGTGGTGAAAATACTACATCTTCAAAAGCCAAGACTGCTTCTTTCCAAGAGGATGACAAATTTCAAAGGAGGCCATGGCACCCATAAAGGTACAAGAAATACACTTTTATTGGCATTCCTGGTTATCCTAATGCAGTTCCTAATGATATTGGAGAAAAAACTCGCTAAGTTTTCAGGAAACAATGTTATTTCTTGTCAAGTGCATTTAAGAAAATTTATAGATATCATAGATGATTTAAATATTAATCATGAAGATGTCCTAATGAAGCTATTCATTCAATCCATAGTAGAGGATGCTAGGGAATGGTTTAGAGGATTGTCAAATGGTTCTATAGCATCTATGGAAGAATTGATAGATTTGTCCAAAGACCAGTATGGTGACAAAACCAATGAAGGGTTCTTGCTAAATGAATTCAATAACATAAAAAGGAATTTTAATGAAGAGGTTACTCAAATCAGCACAAGATTTAAATGATCCAAGCACAATCTCTTTCAAAAAATCAAAAATACGACCCCTGACCCTCTACATAAAAATGTTGTGAATATGTGCAGTGACACTTACTGGTGTGAGGTTTGTCAATACCCACACAACCCGAATTTTTGTATTGTATCCCTAGACATCATTTTTAATGAAGAGAAATAATGTGAATAAGATGAGCTATGTGATCATAATAGATGTGATATTACTAATGCCTATGCATGATTTGATAAAGATTCTGAATAAGAAGTTGAGAACCATGACATGTATGGTTCACAAGGAAGAACAAAGGTATATCACCAACAAGTCCTATCTGACAGTGATAAAGAGGAAGTTGATGGTATAATATGCTATGCACAATAGCTAAGGATCTACCACCATAAGGAAACCCTGTAATGAATAAAAGGATAGAATCACTACTGATCTAGTGAACAAAGCAAGAAATAACTACCACTTAAGAAATAGAGTTGTGGGTAATGTGGGTAATCAGCCATCAGGAATCTTCATCAAATAAAATAAGAGAGATGCCAAATATATACCAAAAATAGATGGACCTGGGGAAAATTTAAACAAACCTAAGGTCAAAATTGTAAACAAAGCTAGTGATCCAAAATATGTACATGAAGGAAAAACTAAATGCCAAAAGCGAGTGCTTCCTCTTCCAAAGTTGAAAATAAGAAATCCAAGGAGGAAGAACCTACTTTGAACATTGAAATAGAGGAAAATAATATCATTGTAGAAAAACCTAAAACCTCTGATGTGAAATATACTCTAGTGCATATGGGTCAGTGTTTATCTCAAATCACTATCAAGGTCCCATCCCTAGAAATGATGAGGATAAAAGAACACAAACAAAAGGTCATTTCAGTGTTAAACAATGTATCACCGGTGAAACCTCAAAAACCAATATATGTAGAAAAGAATTCTAAAAATAAGGGAAATGAGCCTGAAGGGATTAATCCTGAGATCTGTCAGATTTATCTAAACACAAATATTTCTCCAGGGGTTGTTGATACCTTTTTCCTAATATTGGTAATTAATCACCTAAGATGCTAAAAAATTGCATGATAGATTCAGGAGCATCTAATATTGTCATGCCTGTAGAAATCATGAATTCCATGGGATTGCAAGTAGATAATCCTCATGGGAGGTGTCAAGAAATGGATTTAAGAGAGATCCCTATTTTTGGAACCATTGAGGCCTTACCTTATAAATTAGCTATATGCCCTGATACAGTATTGACAATGAGTGTACTTGTGGTTGATATTCTACCACATTATGGCATGTTGCTATCCAAAATATGGAATGATTCAATGGGGGGTAGTATTTAGTGTTATTTGTCTTATGCCACTTTCAATATTGATGGGAATAATGTAAAGGTGTCCAGAGAAGGTAGGACACCTATTATTATAGATTTGCATGAAGATACTAATAATTACTACTGTGTTGATATCGATATAGGGAATTTTAGAGTAAAAGGGAGTGCTCATAAATGTAAGACTATTGACCCTTTAGTGAAGCAATTAACTACACAGAATGATGGTTGATGGGAAATGTATTTTGATGGAGCATGTTCTAAATAGGGATCAGGAGCTGGAGTCATACTTATTTCTCCATCAGGTACAACATTCAAATATTATTTCTTGTTATCTTTCCAGTGTACAAACAATACATCAGAATATGAAGCTTTGCTTTTATGGATAGACATTGCTGCTAAACATGGAATAAAATGTTGAAAAGTTTATGGTGACTTAGAATTAGTAGTATCCCAAGTCACGTCCAAATTCCATGAAAAATGATAGACTGAAAATGTATAAACATGTTATTTGGGACCAAATTGAATTGTTTGATTCCTTCAATATAAATTGGATAGAAAGGTCTAAAAATATTATGGAATATTTCTTAGCTAATGTTGCTTTAAAGAATGAAAAATTGGAATTAAATGGGGTATCAATAGTGGAGATAAAGACAAGACCAGTTGTCCATGACAATATTTACAACTGGAAAGTATTTGAAGATGACCAAGACATCCTTAGATTTATTCAATGCCTAGACCATTATGAAGACCAACAAATAGATTGTAATGCTTTACTTGAGGTTATAGATGGTGAGGATTGTGTTTTGGGGGATGAGGTTGTCCAACTAAGTTCTAATTAGATTCCTAAGGGATTTGTAGAACTAGAAGCATTGTTTAGTGATCAGAGTGAACATCCATCAAGAATAAGCAATGCCAAAATTGAGGGTTTGGAGGAGGTAAATTGAGGATCAGAGACCACTCCTTAGATAGTTTATATTGGAAAAGGATTGGGTTCCCATGTCAGAACAAATTTGATAAAATTATTAATAAAACATAAGCATGTATTTGTATGGTCTTATGAATATTTAAAAGCTTATAGGGAAGCCATTTTCCGCTATGAAATCCCATTAAAATTAGATATAAAACCATTTAGAAAAAAATAGAGACCCATTAATCCACTGTTGAATTAATTTACTAAAATATTCAAGAATTATCTAGCCTATCAGACATTCAACTTGGGTTTTGAATCTTGTACCAGTGAGAGAAAAGAATGGTGACATAAGATTATGGGTTCATTTCAAAAATATAAACATTGCATCCTTGAAAGAAAATTATTCTTTACCTAATATGGAGGCAATGTTGCATAAGGTTACTAGTTGTTAGCTATTATCAACGATGAATGGATTTTCAGGCTATAACCAGGTACTAGTAAAAGAATCAGAATAGTTTAAGACTGCATTTACTACTCCTTGGGGAAATTATGTATATGTTAGGATTCCATTTGGACTAATAAACAGAAAAGAAACTTTTCAGAGAGCCATGGATGTTGCTTTCAAAGAATTTTTGAATTTTTTCATGGTAATCTACCAAGATGACTTGACTGCATTTTCTAAGAAAGAAGGGGATCATTGTGAACATCTAAAAAAAAAATTCAACAAGGCTTTAGAATATGGTGTGTCACTGAATCCTAGAAAGTGTCAATTTACAGTCATAGAGGGAAAGTTACTAGGACATATAGTGTCCAAAGATGGAGTAAGGATTGACCCTGAAAGGATAGAAGCTATTCAAAAGGTCACTACTCCAAGGAATATCAAAGGTGTGCAATCTTTCCTAGGAAAGATAAATTTTGTTAGAAGATTCATTGCAGATTTTGCTGAAATTGTCAAACCAGTTATTAAGTTATTAAAGAAAGATGCAAAATTCCAGTAGAATGAAGAAGCTCAACTAGATTTTGAAAGAATTAAGAAAGAAGTTCAAGAGGCCCCTGTCTTAAAATATCCTAATTATAGTAAGCCTTTTTATTTATTCTCATTTGCATCCTTTCATACTATTGTTGTTCTTTTACTTCAGAAATATGAGGAGGGATTTGAGCATCCTATTGCATTCTTTAGCAAATCTCTCCAAGATGCAAAGATAAACTATGAAATGATGGAGAAGAAGACATATGCTTTAGTGAAAGCTATAAAAGCATTCAGACCCTACCTGGTTTGTGCTAAAAAAAATTGCATATGTACCTTATTCAATAGTTGAGGACATCCTTACTCAATCAGAATTGACTGGTAAAAGATGTAAATAGATTAACAGAATTCAAGAATTTAACTTAGAAATCCATATTACTAAATTGGTGAGAGGAAAAGGTCTAGAAAAACTTATGACAAAAGAAAACCTAGACTTGGTAAAAGTGAATAACACAGTGATACAGGATTCAATAGTAAAAAGTATTGAGAGATAGCCCTTCTATGTTGACATCATGTATTATCTTAAGAATGCCAAGTGTCCTGAAGTTATGACAGACAATCAAAAGAGGAATCTCAGATTACA
This sequence comes from Thuja plicata, assembly GCA_018584345.1. Classification (NCBI taxonomy): domain Eukaryota; kingdom Viridiplantae; phylum Streptophyta; class Pinopsida; order Cupressales; family Cupressaceae; genus Thuja; species Thuja plicata. Next base: position 530,876 of record MU224184.1, read on the forward strand.
AGCTCAAAAATACACCCTAGTTCAAGGAGACTTGTATTGGAAATATAGAAATGGTGTACTATTATTACGTCTAGATTAGAGCCAAGCTGAGAAAGTATTAGTTGAAATTCATGTTGGAGTATGTGGAGGTCAATTTTATGCTAAGACCACTGCCCATAAAATCTTGAGGTCTAGATATTATTGGCCTAGTCTAGTCAAGGATACTCATGCATTTGTCAGAAAATGTGAGTCTTGACAAAGGTTCTCAAATAAGTTGAAGTTCTTAGGTGCCCTATTATTGAACCCTGTGAGTGCTGAAGCACCTTTTGCAATGTGGGGTATTGATTTTATTGGAGATTTTTTAGAGAAATCTAGTGGGGGACACAGTTGGATACTTGTTGCTACTAATAATTTTACAAAGTGGATAGAAGAAATTACCACCAAAAAAGCAACTAGCAAAGTGGTCATTGATTTCTTATTAGAAAACATACTGACCAGATTTGGTGTCCCTGCAAACTTAGTGATGGATAATGCTATGTGCTTTAGATCAAATGAAATCAAGGAATTCTACAATGAATATGGGATCATGATGTCTTATTCTTCCTCATATCATCCTCAAGAAAATGGCCATGCAAAATCTAGCAATAAAAGCATTTTGAAGATTTTGAAGAAGACCCTTGAAAAGAATAAAACAACCTGGCACACAAAATTAAAACTTTCTTTATGGGCTGATAGAATATTGAACTTGTATATGGTTTACAGTCTAGAATGCCTATAAACAATTTGGTACCAGTTTACAAGTTTATACAAGAAGAGTTAGAAATATCTGACCCAATGCAAGATAGGATCATGCAATTAGAAGAGCTTGATGAGGTCAGAAGAGAAGGTTAGAAGGAGAACATAAAATTGCAAGAGAAAATGAAGTATCTTTTTGATAAGAGAGCAGGAAACAAAAAAATTATACCTAGTGATTTAGTACTCCAGTGGAATGTGAGAGCTGAAGATAAAGGGAAGCACAAGAAGTTTGAATCTTTATGGCTTGGTCCCTTTATTATTTATCAAAGCTTTGGAAAATATTCCTATCTTTTTAAGAATATGGTTGAGGAAGAATTTGAATTGCCAGTGCATGGACAATTCTTGAAATTTTTCTTCAGTTGAGAATGAAAATTGCATGCACAATAAATTTTGTATCATATGTATATAGGTGTGTTTCTTTGTGTTGTGTGTTTCCTTTCTACAGTAGGTTAATGGGCGTAGTCTGTGTGGTCTCCAACTAGAGATCTGTGGTTCTTGCATTAAATTTGTATTTAATCATCCTCAAATAGAGCCACTATTAGTTGTATTTCCAGTTTTGGAGCTTCCCATTATTTGTTTTGAAATTCTCAGTCATATTCATTCCTAAAAGTTGAAATTCTTGTCTAATGTTGTCGAAATCCCTCTGAAAATAATGATTTTCAAGCCAAAAATCAAGAAAGAGTATAAAACTCTAAGTCCTAGGTTAAATTTTCATTTATATCCAAGAGAAACCCTATTTCATCAAAATCCTTTCTATTTTACTGTTACCTTTTTAGAGAAACCCGATCACTTAAGTCATGTATTTTATTTCATATTTATTCACTTAAGTCGCATTGTCTTGTTATAATTTGATAATATTCCTTTTTCTTCGAGACTTAGTGAATGCCTTTTTAGTCGTGTTGTCTCTATAAAAAGAGAATATGCTCTTAGTCCATATGAGATTTCATGTGAGCCTTAGATGTAGATCTTGATCCTCTGGTTGGCAGATAATCTCTTTGAAAAACTAGAGTTAGAGAGTTTCTTTGGCGACTTTGAGTTTATTTAGTCGCCTTGTCTCGACAGGTATCAGAGTTACAAGTTTGGCTAAGGGTAGTTTGAAGTTTCATGCAGTCATGTAATCATGAAGAGAAATGTGGGTTAAGTCAAAATATGTGAGATTAAGAGATAGCCGTCGATCCAAAATGTAATCCTGTGGTGGTCATGAAGTCTCGATGAAAACTCTTGAGTTAAGAAATGTATGAGCGACTTTGAGTTTACTCAATCTTGGTGTCTTGCAAAGAAACCAAAGTTAACAGGTTGTTTAAAATCCTTCAGTTGCGTGATCTCTTTTGAAATCAATGGTTAAGTTAAAAATAAATAGATTTGATGAACCTCTCAAAAGGCCATCTTTTCCATGTGTTTACTTTCCTTTTTCAACATTTTTTTTTCAAAGCAGAAACTTTAAAATTATGGTTTTTATATATTTTATATGTAAGGACATAAGTAGGTAAAATGGAAGGTAAAAACATAATGTATTTTTCTTGGAACTGATGGATAGAAGTTGCAGGATATAAGTGATTGCATGCTGAATAGATAGTCCCTTTTCCCTATGCTATGTTTATGGGTATTCTCCTTCCTGTAGCCAAATGTTGTGCAAGAATATTGAATGAAATCTCACACTTCTTTCTTAGTATTAAATGAAACAATATATTTATGCATCGAAATTTATATATGCTAACCATTTTGTAGGAGTCAAGTCATGGCACATTCAAGAATTCCAGCATGGCGTTGAAAGGGTCAACGATGGCCGTTACCTTCAGAAGCGCCAGCATAAAGCAAGGAATTAAGTAAGGTGGTTGAAGATGGCATGTCGCAGAACTCTCATAGAGGAATGAGTCAGTTCAGTTCCTGAGTAGACATCGTGCGCAAATATAGAACCACTGTATGCTATATTCTGAGAAGAACTTGAAGACCTACTATTGTTGTTCCAGATTTCTGTTATGAGCACAATGTATCCATTAGTGATCCTCATTAATGGAGTGATCCTAGATTTAGGTATAAGTGTAGTTCCTCCTTAAATAAGTGGAATTCTATAGTTCCACAGGAGAGTTAGTTGATATAATTTATGGAATAGAACTTGACATTGTAGAACTATTTATTTTCCAAGTACATTTCCTCCATGAATGAATAGAGTGCATAATTTGAGTTTTAGTCTCTTATCTTGATTGCATTTCTATTCACTCATCCAAGGGGCCCCACTTGGTGAGTGAATTGTTTTATTAGATTAGAATTTATTTCCTTTCTCATTAAAAGGTAAATAGAACTTTGATGTTCATGCAGCCACTAGTAATAGAACTGGTGCACTGTTCCTGCAACATAGGCGAGTAGAGTAACCCCTACTCGTGATTACTATTTTCTTAGCATAATTGCATTCAATTGAGATAGTATAGATTCCCGAAGCATAATGTATTTTGATTCCATAGGTTTAGCCATGAGAATCAAGGATATTTGAAGCATATACTTTGCAAACACCATTCCAAGTTTACGTCCCTGGTCGATAATTAAATGAGACTAAATAATCTACTTAGCAGCCATTTAGGGTGTCCAATCCTAAAGTAGTAGTCCAATGCTATGTTTTTCTGAGATGATTGTTTAGCCAAGCATTTTTGGCACCGCTGTCGGGGATGGTGTTAGTTCAAGTCTACTTTGGTGTTCATGATTCCATTTTTTATAATCTAGGATTTAATTTCAAGCAAGCATTTTATGCATAGAAGAAGAGATCCTCTTGGAAGATTCCTTCCTCATCAATACCAGGCTAAACCATTTGATCTTTTTAATCCAAAGCTTGAAGAACCCAAAGTAGATAGTGAAGAAGAAGACCTGTTTGAAAATCCATTTGCAGATGCCCAAGGAGAAATTTCATCACCGTCATCCTCTAAAAAATTGCTACATTTAGAATCCTTTTTGATGAGCCTAAGTATCACGACAACCCATTAGCTCTTATTATATACCAGCCACCACCACAGCAGCAACCAGGCCCCCCTCCAAGGATGGCTCAACCTATCTTTCCCTTCCCTATTCCTCCTCAACAAGGTAACCAAAACTTGAAGAACATTCCAGCCGCTGCACTGCCAAAATTCTATAGACTTATCACTAAAGATCCAAATACCTTCCTCTTCGAGTTTGATATCCTCTGTAGGAGCTACGACTACACAACTGATGCCCATAAGTTAAAGTTGTTTCTATCAACTCTTAAAGGGGCCGCTCTAAGGTGGTTCATGAGCCTCGGAGCTAATGTTGTAGCAAATTGGAATGCCATGAGCAACATGTTTCTTGAAAAATACAAAGAATACTATAGAGGAAAAGATTTAAAAGGAGATGACATCTTCAAGATGTCATAGAAAGAGGATGAAATCTTGGAAGATTATGTTTCCAGGTTTATGTTGAACTTGCAATGCAATGCTCAACACCAGTTGAATGAGGAATCACAGAAACATCTATTCCTCAAAGGTGTCAATGAAGGAAGCATAGAAGCCTTGGACCTTATGGTTGGTGGCGATATCACCCAAAAAAACTAGGCAGAGATCAAGACCATATGTATGAATTGCTCAAGGGCTACAGTAAAAAATGGAAGAGGATTAAGGGACCTACCTCAAAAGACAAATGGCTCTAGAGTGTCTAAGATAGAACTGTCCAACCTCCTATCTGACTTCAAGAAGGACATTATCAATGACATGGCCACTCAGCTACACACCATTCAAGCCCGAAGGAAGAAAGAGGACGTAGAAGCTATGCTGGCTGAATTCTGCTCCCACTGCAAGGAGAAGAAAACAAACTGTAAATACAAAACTGTTGCATCTGTGGACACTACTTCAATGCCCACTGATTTCAAAGAAATAGATAAGGAGAATGGAGAAGTCTTTTATGTGGCTCAAAGGAGACCATGGATTCAGAGATAAGGTATGCCTCAAGACCCCTTAAATAATTTTGGTTATAATAATAATAATAGTAATCAGTGGTAGAATCAAACCCCACAATTCTGTCCCTCAAGGATAGAATTGGAATAATAACTGGCCCAACCAGTAGCCACAGAATAACCAAAATGTTTAGTAGCCACAGTATAACCAGAACTTTCAACCCCAGTTTAAACCATATCAACAACAGTTTAATCCATATCAACAACATTTTAATCCATACCAGAAGCCACAATAGAATAACCAATGACAACCACATGGTAACTGGAAACAACAACCTTAGTGGGGACCTAATCAGCCTAATTAGCAGCAAGCTATTATGCCTCTACCTCCTGTAGCCAATAATAGTCCTTAGAAACCACAACTGCCTGTGCAACCCAATCCAAATCCAAATAAAAAGCAGCAAGCATATTCACTGCAAGTGAATGATATCCATCTAATATCAAGGACCAAATTGCCTACACCAAGAGCACCCATAATAACCAATGTTTCTGATACTGAGGAAGATTTTGATAATCAAAATACTACTGTCCCACCTATTGCACCACCTATTCTAGTTGAGAAAATCCCACCTTTTCTACAAAGATTGGCCCAACCTTCAGTATCCCCTAAAGAGAATACTATTGCAAATGGCCTGATTGACCAACTGAATCAAATGACTATCCAAATACCATTATTAGATACCCTCAAGGAAATTCCAATCTATAATAAAGCAATCAAGGAAGTTTGTATCAAGCACCCTAGTAGGAAGAAGAAAGATCCTGATACTGTCTATGTTCTTGGACAACTTTCTGATCTCATGCTTAGTAAAGCCTTGATGCCTAAATACTCTGATCCAAGAAATCCAGTAGTTACTATTCACATTAATGGTATACAAATATAGAATGTCTAGGTTGATCTAGGAGCCTCTATTAATGTTATGACTATGGATGTGTTGTTAAGGCTTAGTATCATTGGGTTGAGGAAAACACCCACTATTCTCTAGTTAGGTGATAATTCAACTGTCAAACCAGATGCTATGGTAGAGGATATTGTTGTCACACTAGATTCCTTAGAATACCCCTCAGATTTAATCATCCTATCTCCCAAAGCCACACTAGGAGGGTATCCATTAATCCTAGGAAGGCCTTGGTTAGCCACTATAGATGCTTGCATTACATGCCACTCAGGAAAAATGACCATATTTGATGGTGTTAATACTAAGAAATTAAGCCTGTATTCTCTAGCTTAACCTCAAGCTGAACTTGACCAAGTTGTATGGCCGGATCTAGGAGATGCCCCCCTTGAAGCCAATTTAGTACAATAGCTTATGATTATTGGTAGAAATCCATTCATGGTCTCACACGAGGAGGATGACATACTAGTAGAAATCCTTACAAACCAATATGGCTCTGAAGAACCCTCATGTTATGACCCTAACTATTCTCTACAAACCATATTGCCCAAGAAGTCTTCATCCAAGTTTCCTACAACACTTGATTATCTCCATACTTTGTTACCCCATGAAATAAAGTCACCTTCTTTTGCAGAAGTTCTTATGTTGGATAAAGTTAAAAGAGTGTAGATTACCTCAGGTAGGGAATTGAATGTTAATAATAATCTGACTGAATCTTAGATATCTAGCCTTGTCCAACTTTTGCAAAAGAGTCAGCAAGATTTTGCATGGGACTATACTTACATGAAGGGGATTGACCAAAAATTGTGTACTCATAATATTTGTATTAGTCTTGAGTCCAGACCTATTAAGAAACCTCAAAGAAGAATAAACCTTGCATTAAGAGATGTGGTAAAGGCTGAATTGCAAAAAATCTCCAAGCTGGCTTCATATATCCCATTTTTGACAGTCAGTGGGTCTCCCCTCTTGTAATCATCCCCAAGAAAGGTGGAAAATGGTGGGTTTGTGTGGAATATAGGGAGATTAATAAAGAAACCAAGAAGGATCACTTTCCATTTCCCTTTATTGACCAAGTACTTGACAACCTTGCTAGCAAAAAGTATTTTTCATTCTTGAATGGTTTCAGTGGTTACAACCAGATCCAGATATCACCAGAAGACCAGGATAAAACAATGTTCATTTGTCCATGGGGAACATTTTCTTATTCTTTCTTACCATTTGGGTTATGTAATGCACTTGCTACTTTCTAGAGTGCAGTGCTAAGCATTTTTTCTAACATTGCTGCTGACTGTGTTGAAATATACATGGATGCTTTTACTGCATGTGGAACTACATTTGAAGAGGCTTATGCTAATTTGAAAAAAGTTCTTCAAAGATGTCAGGACTACAATCTCTCACTTAATAGTGAGAAGTGTTATATGATGATGGAGGTGGGAGTTGTCTTAGGGCATTACCTCTCATCCTTTGGTATCCAAGTTAATCCTGCAAAGATTGCAGTAATTGTCACACTCACAACCCTAGCAAAGTAGAAGGATGTCTAGAGTTTTCTTGGTCATGCCAGTTACTACAGGAGATTTATCAAGAACTTCAGCCAACTTACCACTCCATTAGATAATCTATTGAAGAAAGAGGTAGAATTTGAATGGACAATAGACTGTGAGTCATCATTCAAGTAGTTGAAGGATGTGTTGACAAAAACCCCTATTCTTAGAGGACCAAACTGGAAGCTGCCCTTTCATATCCACATAGATGCATCTAAGTATACAATTGGGGCAGTGCTGGGTCAAAAAGAAGGAATAGTTGAGCATGCCATTTATTACATCAGCAAAAATTTGCAAGCTGCAGAACTAAATTATACTATTACTGAGAAGGAACTTCTTTCTGTAATCTATGCACTAAATAAATTCAGACATTACATAACTGGTTATGAAGTATTTTTTTATACTGATCACTCAGCGACCAAATACTTGATCAATAAACTAGCCATTTCTAGTAGGTTAGCCAAGTGGTTACTCCTCTTGCAGGAGTTTGATATAACTATCATTGATAAACCAGGAAAGGCTAATGTCGTGGCTGATTTTCTCTCTAAATTACAAGTTCCTGATGATCCTGCATCAATTGATGATAGCTTCCCTGATGAACACCTATTCTCTCTTGTAACTTAAAATCCATGGTATGCTGACATCACACACTACCTTGCTACAGGTTGAGCACCACCTCATTTCTCACCCCGTGAACGATGGCTGCTGGCTAAGAAAAGTTTCAACTTTTCATGGATATCTAGATTTATGTTCTATACAGGTCCTGATCAAGTCACCTGCAGATGTGTCTGTGAAGATGAGACCTATGACATCCTTTGGGCATGTCATGATGAGCTGTGTGGTGACCATTTTTCCAGAAAAGGAACATCATACAAGGTATTGAAAACCGGTTATTATTGGCCTACATTACATAAAGATGTAGCTAAGCATACTCAAAATTGTGACTGATGCCAAAGGATGGGACATCCCACAAAGATTGATGAAATTCCCCCATAGCCTTAGGTGGTGGTAACACCGTTTGACAAGGGGGGCATCGACTTTGTCAGCCCCATTGAGCCATCTTCACATGGTAAGTCTTATATCTTAGTATGCACTGATTACACCACAAAATGGGTTGAAGAAAAAGCAATGAGGCATGCAAGGGACCATAAAGTAGCAGAGTTTCAGTATGAATTTATTTTTAGTAGGTTTTGAGTGCCTCAAGAAATAGTAACAGATCAAGGGGCACAATTCACCTCTAATCATATTGTTGCATTGATGAATGAGTACACAGTGAGGCATGGAAAATCTTCACCATACCATCCTCGGGTCAATGGATAGGCTGAGATCAAAAACATGGAGATAGAGGCCATTCTAACAAAAATAGTTTCCATTCACAAAAAGGATTGGGCTACTCGACTTCCTGAAGCCATCTGGAATTATCACACAACTTGGAAAACCACTATTGGATTCACTCCTTTTGAGTTGGTCTACAGGAAATCCACATCCATGCCTGTTGAGTTTCACCATAAGACTCTCACGACGGCATTGGAATTGGATATTAACCTGAACAAAGCACAAGAGGATAGGCTCCTACAGCTCAATGGATTGGATGAATATAGGAAATCTGCACTTCATAACACATAACTGATTCAAAAGTAGCGAAAGAAGTGGCACGAAAGATTCATAAAAGATAAAAAAATTTCCATTGGCGATTGGGCATTGCTCTATGATTCAAGATATCAGCATACTCCTAGAAAATTTCAAACTCATTGGTTAGGGCCCTATGAAATAGTCTCAGTATTTGATACCGGTGCCATTCAGCTCTCTACAATTGATCCTATCAGATTCAAACTCCTTGTCAATGGGCATCGTCTAAATATATATCACAAGCCTGAGAGTCATCAGGACTTCTTGCAGCAGTTCTAGTAGCACTCAGACAATGCCCTTCTTGCGACAGAAGCATCTAGGTCTTCCACCCATATTTCTGCCAAGCTGTGATTTTATTCCAGCTTCCATAATAAACACTTCACTTCTGTGATTTGCTTTCTTTGTAATAAAAATCTGCATCATCTCTCTCTCTTCCACGTGTCCACACCGCAACATCACTCCATCAGTACGTGTCACCTAGCATTACACTCTTCCTGCAGCACCTCAGGTTAGTAACACATACTTTTGCACATAAATTATTCTATTCATTTATTATTTTTAAATGAGTGTACTTTTCTTTTTCTATTCTTGCATGCAATGACCTGGTGGGACCCATGCCTTATACTTAGTTGGGGGAAGGGGTTATTTAATTCATGCTTGTTTTAATACTTCCAAATTGATTTTAGCAAGTGAAAAGGAAAATTTGTATTTCTTTCTTGTCTATTCATGGTGACTATCATCATGTGGGAGCTTATCTATCCTTCAGTGGTTAAGTCATCATGATTTAAAAGTTGATTTGAAAGAAAATTAAAGAAAGGTTCACTTAATAATGAAGATTTTGTGACATTTTCAGGTGGTGAACCTTAACACACGTGAATGTATTTATGAAAATAATTTGAATTAATTCTTGCTTTCTTAGAATTAAATCTATCATGTACTTCAGTTTTTCTTGGAAACCAAAACAAAAACATCTTGTGTCCGTAGGAAGGCCTCTATTTTTTCAGTTTTCTGTAGCAACTGAGCATATCCTGCAGTGCTATTTTCTTTATCATTTGTAATGGCTGGAGACTTTCAGAGGCACGAGCCAACAGATCATCAAGTGTTACTTGGGGACCTAGCTACATTTGAGATGTTTAAAAAATGGGGATGGCTTGATTACTGCTTAAGCCTTAATGGCTTCGATGATGAAATTTATTTTCAATTTTTGAATACTTTGAACAATGGGTTTGTAGTAGTGAAAGGTTTGAGGGTTGAATTTTTAGAAGATATCATGGCAGAGGTTACAAATTTGCCACAGGAAGGGGAAAAGTGGACAAAGGATATTGACTTGTGCTTGGCTAGGGCACAATTTACCCTGCATAGTGACCCATAGTTAGAGATTGATAAGAATAAGGGCACTTCAAGAATGCATTACCCATGGACTTTTTGCAACTAGCCACATTTATAATATCCTACTTCACATGTGAGGGACATTACAAGTACTTGCATGGACTGCATTTCAAGATTTTGAGTGCCCTCCGCCATGAAACCAGACCAGTAAATTTACCTAGTTTTCTTTTTAATATTGTGAAAAAATAGGCATCTCTTGTTCAGTTAGGAAAATCACAATCTATTTCCCATCACTGTTTAATTAAGTTAATTGTAGAAAGGGAGTTAATTAAACAGTCAATTGGGACTTGGGAGGAATTATTGGCTATGAAAGATTTAGTACCTAGGGTGGTTGGTCCGAGAGGCTAGGGTGTAGGTAGTAGGGTTAACATAGCAATAGGGGTTCGTAAAGTAATCCATAAAATAAAACCCATTCCTGAAGCATCCTCTTCAAGACCTACCCTATCTAGGAAAAGAGCCTACAATGATAAAGCTCCTGTTTCTGATAAAAAGGAAAGAAAAACTAGAGAATTTGCTACCGCTCCTGACACTTCACTGTCTAAAGAAACTAGGCCTACTGTTGTAAAGGGAAAGGATAAAACCATAGATACAGAGGAAATGACTCTAGAACAATAGCCAAATGATAATGAAAATATGAATAAGATGCCCGAGGAACCCTTGCCTTCTTCCAAGGAGGAAACATCAGAAGAACCTCCTGTAGCCATTTCGGGGGAGGTGTCCTCCACCAAAAAGAAACGCAAGGAATCTATGAGATTTTTTCAAACCCCTGTGAGGAAGAGTGATAGACATTTTTCTAGTGCTAGTAAAGAAAGCAAAACCCCTGATTCAATTATAAATGTTGAATCCTCTAAATCTGCAAAAAAGTCCTCTTCGGAGGAAATGGCTTCAAACAGAGAAGATAGTGATACCCTAGCCCATGCTGTGGATGATGAAGCTATAGTTGATCCATAAGTTGAATACATCCTTGTGGACAGTGATAAGGATTCTTTAGAAACAGAGGGATTTTGCAATAATTCTGGTCAAGATTCTAATGACAATCTAGAGAATCTTCCTCCTGATGAATTTCCTGCAGTGAATGAGGACATTATAGAAGTGTTTGAACAGTTGAGTAAGGATGGATTGGACACATTAGACAAGGCAGCTGAATCATCCCAAGTGAATGATTTGATAAAAACTCTTATCATTTGGAAAGGAAAAGCTTCTATTGATGAATCTTGCCAAGCAGATGACTAGTAAAAACTTGTGACAAGGGGAAAGGGGCTACTTTCACTAATGTGGAGAAAGTAGAGATCCCTCAAACTGCATCTAAGTGGATTAATGTTCTTCAGCAAGAACCCATTCCACCCTTAGATTTATCCACACCATTGGTAGCAGGATTGAGTTTGTACTGAAATATCACCTCGAAAAAGACACAATGGGAACTGGAGACAGAGAAATTAAAAAGGATAATTAAGGAGCAGGCTTGTCAACCTAAGCAGAAAACAAATTAGATTACAGTATTGGAGAGGAGAATTGAGCAGATCACTAAATTGATTCCTACAGCAATGACATCTAGGTCACCTTCTCTAGTTTATGCATTGTTCCTTAAGGAACAATTTGTTAACATCCAATTGACAAGGATTGTTGAGGGATTAAACCCTTCCATTGCTACCCCTCATGACTTCTATGATGCCTTCCGGTCAGTACCTATGCCCATCAATAATTTTTTATGTAAATTATATCTACATAATCTAGCTGTGCCTAACAATAGAGAATGGAATTCACTTCTTTACGTAGGAGATGTGTAGTTGAGGGCAGTTATGTCCTAGATTCAGAATTAGATCATCAGAGAGCATCAGGCTCTCCCATATCAAAGCAGTGAGATAGACACACCCCTTATGATGAGACCTAAAGTTCAAAGCTCTAGGCAGACATTCCGTGATTGGATCTCAATCACGATGAACCCTAGTGGGTCTCGCAAGGTTCTTCCAGCCAAAGAACAGGGATATGCAGATTGGGAACAACATTCTTCACAAGATGTTGAGGCCACAATTGTAGCTTATAAGCAGTGGTGGATAAGGATGCCCCATGAACTAAAAATCAGGGAGCCCCATTCTCCATAGAATTTAACTCTTTCTAATCACCATGTTCCATGGTTTATATTGATAGGCCACATACAGCTACATTATTGGATGCCCTTAAGGTTTCAACCTCCAATATTCCTACAGCCTTTGCTGGAAAGAAATTAGAATGCATAAGAGCATGATATGGTTATGGAAAGACAGAGGTGGGACAGACTTTAGAAAAACCATGGATACTTCAATTATGTTGTTGATGAACCAGGTGAGAAGACCGCCAGCGACTTGAGGCTTAGGGCCAAGATATAAAATTTCATGATTGTCGGGGACCAGCAATAGTGCAGTTGGGGGGAATGATGAGCCTCTCAAAAGGCCATCTTTTCCGTGTGTTTACTTTCCTTTTTCAGCATTTTTTTTTTAAAGTAGAAACTTTAAACTTATGGTTTTTATATATTTTATATGTAAGGACATAAGTAGGTAAAATGGATGGTAAAAACATAATATATTTTTCTTGGAACTGATGGATAGAAGTTGTAGGATATAAGTGATTGCATGTTGAAGATATAGTCCTTTTTCCCTATGCTATGTATATGGGTAGTCTCCTTCTTGTAGCCGAATGCTGTGCAAGAATATTGAATGAAATCTCACACTTCTTTCTTAGTATTAAATGATAAAATATATGTATGCGTCAGAAGTTATATATGCTAACCATTTTGTAGGAGTCAAGTCATGGCACATTCAAGAATTCTAGCATGGCGTTGAAAGGTTCAACGATAGCTGTTACCTTTAGAAGTGCCAGCATAAAGCAAGGAATTAAGTAAGGTGGTTAAAGATGGGCATGTCATAGAACTCTAGTGGAGGAATGAGTCAGTTCAGTTCCTGAGTAGACACCATGCGTAGATCTAGAACCACTACATGCTATATTTTGAGAAGAACTTGAAGACCTACTATTGTTGTTTGAGATTTCTGTTATGAGCATGATGTATCCATTAGTGATCCTCATTAATGGAGTGATTCTAGATTTAGGTAGTATTGTAGTTCCTCCTTAAATAAGTGGAATTCTATAGTTCCACAGGAGAGTTAGTTGATATAATTTTTGGAATAGAATTTAACATTGTAGCACTATTTATTTTCCAAGTACATTTCCTCCATGAATGAATAGAGTGCATAATTTGAGTTTCAGTCTCTTATCTTGATTGCATTTCTATTCACTCATCCAAGGGGGCCCACTTGGTGAGT
>MU224184.1:544593-557884 GCA_018584345.1 Thuja plicata
GCCATGAGAATCAAGGAGGTTTGAAGCATATACTTTGCAAACACCATTCCAAGTTTACGTCCCTGGTCGATAATTAAATGAGACTAAATAATCTACTTAGCAGCCATTTAGGGTGTCCAATCCTAAATTAGTAGTCCAATGCTATGTGCTTCTAAGATGATTGTTTAGCCAAGCAATATTAAACAACTTCCATCAAAGATAGATCCTGTGGCCAGCGTGAAGTCATGATAAAATTTTTTAGATAGATAAAAGATAAAGAGATATCCCAACTACCATCTAATTAAAAAAGGATCTAGTGGCTGGTGTTAAATCATGAAGAAAGATATGAGTTAGTGATTTATTAAAGAAACAATGAGATTCAATGGGTTGTGATGTAGTGATAAGAACTATGGTTAAAATGAGTTCAATAAAGTTTAACTGTGTTTGCAGCGAGAATATCTGAGCCATGAAAAAGTGAAGATTTGATGGATAGTTTGTAGTCTCTTTTGAAGGTCAATCAGTCAAATAACATTGTAGTGATTTAGAGATGATAATTCCAATTGCAACACATGGCTAAATATTTTAAAGACTTGAGTTAGTTAGTAAGTCTCAAAGAAAACCTGAGGAAAAGAAATTACTTCCACGACATGAAGATTACTTAGGCCATGAAGTCTCAAAGTAAACTATAGTTATGTGAAAAGAAATGGAGATTACCTGCACAAGGTTAGATTAAAAAAAATATATACAGTAGTCACGAAGTCTCAGATGAGAAAAAGAAAGTAAACAAGATTACACGCGAGACGTCCAATTAAAAGATGATCGTGTGATTGTCGCGTAATCTTGAAACAAACTCAGGGTAAATGAAATCTTAAAGTGACAAAGAGATTACATAGTCATGTAGTCTCTAAAAGAAACCCAAGGTTCAAAATAAGTTATTAAAGCCTTAAGTCACAGAGTCTCGAAGAGAATGAGAGTTAACTAATTTTACTCAGCAATTAAAAGATAGCCGTTGATTAGAAAAATGATCGTCTTGTGGTCATTAAGTATCAATAGATAACTGGAGTTGAGGATAAATTTCCATGACAATGAGATCATAGAGTCGCATAGTGAGTGAAAGAAACCAGAGTAAGATAAAGGTAATACATGAGGTTTTCTCTGTGCCATGTTACACAGTTGACAACTAATAAGAATAAAGAGATTATGATAGTGTGTTTTAAAAGTTTCTGAGCTATTTTAAAAGAGCCAATAGAATCAAATATTAATGCCTTTTCAAATATAATAAGGTTTTTATAAGAAAATTACTCATTTGAAAATGATCACCTATCAGTTTGAAATGCCACGACTAGGAGCAAGAATTGATTTCACAACACGTAGAAGTAAAGACAGAAAAGATTTTTTTGTGAATTCAAGAAAGATATTGGTGCATTAATATGAATTATCATTATTCATTTCATTTTACCAATTTCCAAGTTTACAGAGTTCAAAATTTGCATAGGTGATTAGCATTTTCACTAAAAATAAAGTTATCAGGATTTGCAAGTGAACATAGAAGTTTTCAATACAGAATATAGAAAGTGGTTATCAATGCTGAAGGTTTGAAGTGATTGATAATGGGAAGTGAGGGTTTTGAGTAGATTTGTTTCAATATCAGTGAAAAGGGAAAGTTGTTCAGTTACAATTTACACCAGACAATATGAGAAGTGTAGTAAGTGTTGCCTCTACCAGCGGGAAGAGTAGTGATGATGGTGACCTTAAAGGGAAGAGAACTATTCAGAAGAATTCATTCAATTTATCCCAAGCTCCAATCAAGGGAGAAAGGTAAACAATGAATACCTAGGAGATAATTATGCATATATTAGAGATGCTAAAACACCAGACTATCCTGGTTATCACAAGTTCAATTATTTCCATAAAAATAGTAATGGCCCTATACCCATATCAAACCCCTGGACTACTGAATTAGTTAAGTTAGTTGTCCCTAATGTAGTTATAGATGTGGACTTGATATTATAATTGGCCAATACGTATGAAACTATTTCAAATACCATCAAGAAGGATGGTGGTGCTATTTTAGTAACCTTGGATTGAGCTTCATTCATGAAATATTTTGATATTTATAACCCTTGTTCACCAGAGATAAATTTGAAGACCCTAGCTTCTAAATATACTAGAGAGGTTGGTATTATAGCTAAGTTGATCCAAGCCCATACATCAAAGGGAACTAGGAACTAAATTTCCCCTATTCCAAGAGATCCTTCACTATACTTCTATAAAGACCTAGCTTTTTATATGTAATACATCTCATATGCCCTATGTAGAGTCTTAGGTATAGACAGTGGAAGGGAAAGAGTATCCTCAGACATGCTAATGATAATTATAGAATTGAAAAGTCCTTATGTATGTATTGATTATGATTACATCCAGTATGTAATTGACAAGATGCACCAAGGATTCATTGATATTCAAAACAAGGTAGGAAGACCTAAGTTCCTGTAGTATTCATTTCTTATGCATCTCATTATGTTCTAAAAATTCAACATTATAAACCAATAAAATTTGCAACTTAGAAAGTTTTATCATGGATAGATCAACCCTGTACAATTATGGTTAAGCATATGAAATTACACCTCTAGGGAAAATGAGTTTTGTGCATTTGAGAATTGGGTAGTATACCCATTGTTGAGAAATCTAAGGGGGATATGACCAGACTTCCAATGTAGGTATTACAATTATTGAGACCCTTCAAATTTGTAGATAAATGTAATGGAGATCATAACTAGGGTGACTTCTATTGTCAACAAAATTTCACATTGATCAGAGTATATGGTTGTTCATAGCCACCACATATCTTGCCTTATAGAGTAACACCCTGAATTGCAATTATGCAAATTTTATGGCAACTTATGTTAATAGATTGGGATCATTTAGCTTCACACAGGAAAGGTAATTTCACACCAAGGTAGTTCATTGCTTATGATTTCACAATAGGAAATAGGGCCTATGACCCTATCAATGGACGGTTGAGGCACTACAGGATGAATGTTTCCCTGTATAGATATATTGATACACAAGGCTTTATAGAAAGTACCAAGAATCTTTTAACACCTACCATTATAATTACCAAAAGGAATCAACCCTATGAGGAAGAGGATTTGATCATAAACATCCTTGAAGAGTATGTGATTTCAGAAAAATTGATAAAGTATCATGATTTGATGGATTTGGAGCATCAATTAAAGAGGAAAGGGATCCCATTTGGTTGATATTTCCTAGGTATGCGCTTTCTGTAAAGATTAGAAAAGATCATTGAGTCGCATGGCTTACTTAGTAATCAAATTGAAGAACAAATTGAAGATGGGGACAAAGATCTCAACAAGCAATCATCATCATAGTACAATAGTAACTATTGTATACATAGCCCATCACCCCAGGATCAGCCACCTCATAATGAAGAAAATATTATTGACTTGATAGAAGTACATGAGAATGAGGTCGATGTAGAGCCTACACAAAAGAAGCAAAGAGTGGAATCAGGGGAGCCTTCTATTGCAAAAACACAGAAGAAGAATATGGATAAAATTGGTGCCTTATTCACAAGGACTAGCTTTTATGATTATCAAATAAGAAATTTTATAAGAGAAGGCAAGAAAATGAGGGAGGAAACTGGTGAAAATGTAGAGATGCCTCTTATCTTGTGCTAAGACGAGAGGGAACTACATCGAGAGGAGTTCCTAAATATGATGAATTCATCAAGACTAAGGAGTTCAAGGATTTCCTCATATGGGCTAAACAATAGCAAGTTGGAGCACAAATAAAATCAAAAGGAGGAGAGGCCATTACAAGTGAAGCATTATAGGCCCTCCAAGAATATGACCCAGAGTTTGATAATATGACTCCTAATGAGAAAAGAAAACTTGTGAAGTCAAGTGGTATGTTACTGGTAGAAGGATGGGACCTGGCCTCAACCTTCATTATTGATCAAATCAGTAGGCAGCCAGATGTCAAGATTCGTATAGAGACACAAAGAGGAGATATGATCAAAGGGTGCGGTTATTATTCTAAATCTTAAACACTGGAATTGTGGTCTCTGGCTCCTAAGAATAAATAGCCATCACTGATCAATGTCCAGGAGAAGATGGAGGGAGAGAAGATAATATGGGCTATCCACAATACAAGAGACCTAGAGATTTCTCAGGCACTGACCCATTTTTATCACCTGAATGAGGAAAAGGTAGTACATATGTATAATAGATATTAGAATTTATTTGATGAAACAAGTCTTATTGCAAAGGATAGAGGATTAGGTTTGATGAAGATCAGTGCAATGGAAAAGATAATTGTAGACCTAACTTCAAAATTACAAGAGATGCCTTAAGTTGCTCCTACTTCACCTAAGTAGGTTATAGATGTTGAGATCCAGACTAAAGATACAAGGTATGCTACATCAGAAATAGAGAAGGTAATCAAGGAGCATAATGAAGTTATTTTAGGAGCCTTAATGAAAATTTTATAGCATAGGGTAAATATATTAAAAGATAAAGTTGATATAGTATATGGTGCCTATGGCAAATTGCCTGGCCTACAAGTTGAAGTGAACAATTTGGTGTCAATTTTGAACCCCTACTTCACAACAAGGTCAGTAAGGACTGGATTATTTTAGAGGTTGGCATCATTATAGACATTAAGATCAGATTTACCAGAGATTGTAACCCAATTTGGAGAAGAGATATAACAGATTGGGGTAAACTTATCCTTTTTCAAAGGAAAGGAAAATTTGATATAGGCTAGAATTAAAATGTTTGGGCATGACTACAGTAAATTTGTGCCTTCAATTAGGTTAGAGAATAATCAGATCAAGCCATTAGGAGTATGGAGCACTGAGTTTGACACTTTATTACCTAATAAAGAGGTATATATTTATGACAATGACAAATTGGATATGGAGAGGTACAATAATATTTTAGATGAGGCCTTTAAGGCCAAAATAGGTTTCAATAAATTTATAACAGATGTCAAGAGTATTATAGATGCTAGATGGGAAAGGTAGAAGGAACAACTTGAAAAAATTCATAACTTTAATTGGCCTATAGAGGATGATGTCACAGCATGGGATGTTCTTACAAAGCCTAATAAGAATAATCCTGCCACTATTGACCTTGACATTATTGATGAAGAATAGAAGGACAACTGGAATCTGATCTTTGAGGATAGGGAAGTTAGTCATCTGAAAGATAAGTGTATGTTATCATGTAATGGCTTTCACTTAATCTTGCTAACTATTGGAGGCTATCCAAAACATATTCAGAAAAATGTGCCACCAAAAAAAGGATTTCAAAGATTTGATTCGGATGTATTCCTATTTTGTCCATCCACTACTTGGTCTTTTCTTTTCTTTTGTCCTCTGTTATGTTTTTAGGGTTAGATCTTAAACCATCTGAATCTTATTGTATCCTTACTTCTTAAGGATTCCAAGATGGTTTTAGACTATATATAGAGCATTCTGTAGATTATTAAGGATGATGGAATATAATTACAAGGCAGACTACTAAATTTTGTCTGAGCCTCTATACATTTTTGTCTATTGAATGTATTTTGAAGTTGTCTATTATCATCTCTATTCTCTATTCTATATCTTGTGATGTCTCTTTTTATTTTTGTTCAAGCTTTTATAATTTTAAATTTCAAGGCATTTAAATATATCAATTACAAGGTGATTGTGCAGTCATTTGTGAGGTCCTTCAAGGAAGGAGTAATTATTTTAGATGATCCAAGAAATTTTAATATTAGTATTAAGATCTGATAAAAAAGTTATAGGAGTGAATGGATAGTTTGTAAGACACTCTATCTAGTTTGTATGTATTTTCATTAATCACCTAATTGTGGATTTGCATTTGAGATTGGCTAATTTCTCATAGGATTACACACTGGTTTATGGTTTGGCAAGTAGTTGTTCATCATCCAATATTTAAAATAAATCAATCAATTACACTTCATTCATAAAAAAAATCATATATTTGCAAGTAATTATATTATAGGATACAATTTAGATTCCTAATTCCTTCAAGAGAGAATCAATAGGTTAACCCTACTAAGTTTAGAGAACTATAAAAGGAAGGAGGATGAGAATCCTTATCACATTACTATTTCCTATTGTTAAGATAATGGTTTGGCTTATTAAGTTCTGTATTAGATTAATCATAGTCATTTGCACAATTTTCTATTTATTGATACAGTAAAGAGGAATTAGCAATCTAGTAAGAGCACTGTAATAGATACTACAAGTTAGTAATCATTCAAAGGTAATACTTGCCTAAGTTTGTGGAGCTCAAAAAAGGAGGATATTATCCAATCCTCATCAATTAAGCTTTTTCTTGAATAGAGTAAATTGGAAATATACAAGAGCAAGAATTCACATTGTTTTAAGGTTCTTGCAATAAAAATCCCTACCAGGTACATTCTCAGGCCTGGGGTTCGGGTTTCTATTTCGTGGAGGCCACTCCACCTTCTATTTCTTTTTCCTTTTGAGAGGCACTCCAAGATATATGAATGCCACAGTTCCAGTGATCTCTGATTCACATGTTGCACTTAATAAAATGGTTAGGGAAGGAGAATCTCCTAGCGGAGGAAAGGATCCTACCGAGGTAGCTCCAATACCAAAAGTCACTCTCACATTTGCCGCTTCCAATAATTTATGGGAGTGCACAAATTTATAACCCAACTACTCCAGCAAGGGGGCCAAAATGGGGTTTGAGACCTGAGTGGGGGTGCCAAATGTTTTCTTTCCTTGGAATTTAAATTTCTCTGTGGCCAAGGAGCCTGAAGCTTCAAAAAATTGGTTGTCCTTTTGGACACTCTTTGGGAAAACCCTCACAAAATAAGAATGGTTGCTCCCAATTACTATTCTCAAGATGACCTTGATACTCAAAATATCTATTGTATCCCAATATAACAGATGGAGGTACATCTTTTCTATGCATGTATCTTTATAATTAGGGTCCTCTTGGGGCCCGTTGTCTAAAAAAGTCCATGGGAATGTCTAGTGATGTAACAACAAGCCTTGCTCTCCTACCCTATCCTCCACTAGGGTGTTCAATAGGCCTCTTCTCTATCCTAAGTAGGGTTCTTCACAAACGCTAACCTTCAAGGATCCCTTCTCTCAAGATCCCACTCAATTTTAGCTTGAGTACACCAACAAGAAAATCAAACTACTTCAACACCTAGCCATAGTGCTCTTCTTGCCCATCTTCACAAATTGATCCAAAATGATCAAGAAATATTCCATATGGAGAGGTATTCTACTAGATGGTTAATTGGATCCAATCCAATGTCCACAAAGTTCCTTTGCACTAAAACCCTAAATGAGTTCCAAGAACAAATCCAAATTCACCCCAAATAGGGCTACAAGCATTAGGCCTAATTAGGCACTTTTTCCCAATTAACTTGCAAAACTCCTTAACAAGTTGGAAAAATAGCAATGGATACTGATACCCTTTATAAAAAAACTAAATATTTTTTAGGTATTTCTTCCCAAAAGTTTCTGTATAGTGACTCCTATAACCATGCCTAAAAATTAGGGTTTCTAAGCATTAGGTCTATGTGCACAAAGGAAATTGTTTCTTGGAAGTCTAAAATCTCCACCCAATATTCTCCTTTGAGTTTTGGATCCTCCACACACCAATATAACTCTCCACAAACACTTATTGAAGCAATGAATTCTTTCAATCCCTCCCATTATCTCGACAACTTTCTCTAATCCCTAGCCATGCAAGTCTGGCTCGCCTAGGGCATCACATTAAAAATCGCTCACATTATTTCAAGGTCCCCTCCTTCACTATAGAATATTTATTTTTTATTCATATCCCTAATACCAAAGGCCCATGCAAACTCCACGGTGGGAAGAGGACTTATGACCCCATTTCCAGAAGTAGCTTGGTTCAGACCAACGACTGGTTAGGAACAAAAAGAGTTTACAAAAATAACTAAATAAAAACCAACTAGAAATATACCACCACACATAAGCTTAAAAAATTCTACCCTAACATAATCAAGAGTTATAGTAGGTAATCTAATCAAAGAAAATTCAAAATGCTCAGAAATACAAGAATTGTAAATGTTTCATTGATAACACAATCCATACAATAACTTATTAAAATCCACCAACCTATTCAAATTATCAAGGGAGGTATAATATAGGTGTCCAAGTCTCTATCCCAATAGTTTCAGATAGTTAAGGAACCACTTTTTCGGAAAACACAATCTTGCAACAAATGTTGTCAATGGTGTCAATGACAACATTGACAACTTTTACATCTTTTGGGAAATTACTGAAAATAAAAGCACTGATAACCTATGTAGACCTCCTCATATAACTTCAAACATCCTAGGACATAACATTTCCCATTATTCCATAGTGGTTTGGCTAGAACCACTACAAGCCAAAAACAACTTAGAAGCCCTAGGTTACTTTCTAGCCCTACCTAGGTGCTCCTGCACCATACTCCCCCACAAAGGAAATTTATGTCACTCGTGTGGACAAAAAATTTCAAAGATGCCCACCTTTTTGAAGTCTACTTCTATAATCCATGAGGGCTCTGACTTAGGCATATTCTTCTACTTGATGAGGTGTTTCATGTACACTTTGTTCCTTGTAGTCTTCTTGACTGTGGAGTCCAGAACTCTGTCTGCTTCCAACTGTGGCTTGGGAGGTAATACAATAGCCTCAACATCACTACTAACCCCTTGAATTCTTTGACCAATCTCTACTATCTTCCCTTTGAATTGGATCAAGTCTTGTACTTTGAACACCAGAGATATGCTTAACTATGAAGGTAGGTCTATTTTGTATGCATTAGCCCCATATTTCGCTAATATTTTGCAAGGTCCCACCCTCTTCATCTGAAGTTTAGTAGGGACACCCTTCTGTAACCTAGATTTTTTCAAATGAACCACCACATAGTCACCTACCTCAAACTGAATGTCTTTTGTCTTTTCATTAACTTTGGCCTTCAACTTGTGTGTACAGTCTTGGATGGTCTTCTTGACTTGTTCTTGGATCTCCTTCATTTTTTGAGTGAAGTCCTCAGCATGACCACTCATATACTCCATGCCTCTAAGATCTCTAAGCTCACACACACCTCTTGGGTGCATCCCATAAACTATCTCAAATGGGCTTCTCCCTATGTTTATGTTCTTACTGTCAATGTATGCATACTCTTCTTGGGGAATAACCACATCCCATGTCTGACGATACTCCTAAGTTTGTCACCACAATAGGTTACCCAAAAATCTTTTGATCACCTCTGTTAGGCCATCTGTCTAAGGATGGTAGGCTGAACCAAAAGAAAGATTAGTACCCAATCTAGTCCACAAAGTTCTTTACAAAATGGCTCATAAACTTCACATCCCTATCTGATACAATAATTAGGGGAAAACCATGGATTCCAACAATCTCTTTAAAGAACAAATAAGCCATGTGACTAGCATCATGAGTAGTCTTTTAGGTAATATAATGTCCCATTTTTCTAAATCTGTCAACCACTACATAAATGTTGTCATATCCTTGTTTTGGTTTTGGTAGACCTACTATGAAGTCCATGCTCACACACTCCCATGGCCTATTAGGGACTAGTAAAGGTTTATATATACTTGCATTACTTATTCCTTCTTTGGCTTTCATGCATATGACACACTACTCAACATACCTTGTAACTTTGGCCAATGGTAGAACCTTTGCACAAGATCCAAGGTTTTGTTCATACTAGAGTGATCACTCAAACACCCATTGTGTTTCTCCTGTATGAGATTCTCTCTCATGAAACCTCTTGGAACACACAACTGATTTCCCTTAAATAAAAATCTATTCTACAAAGTAAAATCTGAAAACTTGCTATGGAAATG
Source organism: Thuja plicata (assembly GCA_018584345.1). NCBI lineage: Eukaryota > Viridiplantae > Streptophyta > Pinopsida > Cupressales > Cupressaceae > Thuja > Thuja plicata. The sequence continues at coordinate 554,470 of MU224184.1, forward strand.
ATTCTAAAAATCAACACACGCCTTGTATGCTTCACCAAAATCTTCATCTTCCTTGTAGAGATATATGAAACTATCAATTTCAATTCTATTCAACTAAACCTCTTGGGCTACAAAATATTAGGAATAAGGTGTCTCAACCTTGGATAATTCCTATTCTTATTATTTTTTTTGCAAAATGTATTTCTTACAAATAATGTAATTAAGTGTGAGTGTACATGGCTAGTTGGAATGTTGATGTGTCGCCATCTTGAATTATGTGTAAGGAGATCATGGTTGAAATGGTTATGATGGATTCCTATGACACGTAAGATCTATTTCTAGAAGATTCAATGATGGATGAAGACATGCAAGACATGTGGCAACTAATAAAGTTGAGTACTATACACTCTTCTACAAGACAATTACTATCTTTGGAAGTTTCCCTAAAAAGGAAAGCGCATGATATAAGCATTTTTTAGGGTTGCAAACTGGGATAGGAAAAGAGTGTATTGTTGGTATGATCTGGTGCTATTGGATTTGTCTTTGAGTGTCGATTGTCTCCTGAAAGAACTTGCATTGCAAGTGTGTTGTAATCATTGTGTTGAAGATAACACATTGTGTGGGTTTTGGAGTACGGGGGTTTTTTACCGAAAGGTTTTCCCCAGGGTAAATCATTGTGCCATTCTCTATTTTCTGTATGCATGGTATATGGCTATAATATCATTGTTAAAGTAGTTAACAAATCTGAAATTGTAAGGATTTAAAATAATTTGCACAATACTTTTCTTTAGAAATTAGTGTAGGAAGCTATTTCCGCACCTGAGTTTCCTTACAAGTGGTATCAGAGCCTGATCAACTTTTGATCCTCGTTGTTTGGTAGGGTTTTTTGAGCTAATCTCAAGTTGAGTGGGAGTTTTTTGTGTAGAGAATTCTGAATCTTATTTGCAGATTGAGATGGCAAGTTCCTCATACAGTAGAATGGAGGTGAAGAAATTTAATGGCACTAATTTTGAGTTGTGGAAGCTCAAGATGGAAGACATGGTTGAAGACCGTGATCTATGGGAGGCTACTTCACTTGATGTGATACCTATAGTGATATCTCAAGTGGATTGGGAGATCAAGGATCAGAAGGCTAAGGGTCTCGTTAGACTCTATCTAGCAGATGTCATTCTTCTTAATGTTCTTGATGAGACTACTACATATTATTTGTGGAAATGGCTCAGGTCTGTGTATCAAGCCAAATCTCTGGTGAATAAGTTGTTCCTGAGAAAGAAGTTGTATTATTTAAGAATGGAGGAAGGTGGATCTATAACTGATCATCTCAATGCATTAAATTTATTGATTTCATAGTTGGCATCATCTGGTGCCAAGATCAAGGAGGAAGATCGATGTATAACCCTGCTTTGTTCCTTGCTATATTTGCGGGACAATCTTGCGATGGATCTCAGAAGTACTATAGTCACATTCCATATGGATGATGTGCTGTCTTCACTGCTATCTGAGGAGATGCGAAGAAAGACTTTGGATTCATCTAAGGAAGCCCTTACTATTCGTGGAAGATCCAATAACAAAGGAAAGTAGAATGACAATAAGTCAAAGAAGGGCAGATCCAAATCCCATGGGAGTTCTAAGACTCCTGGAAAGTCCAAGGAAAAATGTTGGAACTATGATAAATCTGGGCACTTCCGGAGGGACTGCAAAGAACCGAATAAGAAGAAGAAAGGCTCAGATTCAGCTTTAAAAAAATCTCAAGAAGATGAAGATGCTTTTATTGCAGCTTTGGCAGCCCATGTGTTTGATGATGTGTGGTTTGTAGACTCGGGTGCTTCTTTTCACATGACCTCTCATCGAAACTAGTTCTCAAAATATGAAGAGTTTGATGGTGGAAAGGTGTACTTGGGTGATGATTCTCACCTAAAGATAGTTGGATGTGGAAGGGTCACTATCAGATTTCCTGATGGACAAGTAAAGGGAATCAACAGAGTTATGCACATTCTGGGTTTGGCACGAAACCTATTATCTGTAAGTATGTTGAATGATGTAGGTGTGTAAGTTGTCTTTTTGAAAGATGGATGCAAGATGATGAGAGGTTCTATGGTGCTCACTAAAGGTACTGGGAGAGGTACTTTGTTTTAGCTTGATGCATGTATTTCTCAGTGAAATAGTTCTTCTGTTTCAAAGAAGAGAGAGGCTATCACTTCATCCCCACCATCTGAATGAGCAGTGAAGAAGACTGTGGCAATGGGTTCTGATGGCAGTGCAGTAAGTGTACCTAAGGGTGCAAACACTTTGGATGGCAAGCTTCCTACAGAAAAGACAATGTTGTGGCATATGAGATTTGGTCACATTGGTGAGAAGGGTCTTAGGACCTTGAAAACTAAAAATCTCATCGAGGGGCTAAATGATTGTAATCTCAAATTTGATTTCTGTGAACACTGTGTTTATGGTAAGAAAAATCATGTTAAGTTCTACTCCAGTTCTCACAAGTCTTCTGGACTTTTGGATCTTATTCATTTTGATGTATTTGGTCTTTTAAAAGTTCTTTCTATCTCCAGTTATGTATATTTTGTATCTTTTTAAGATGATTATAGTAGAAGGACTTGGATATATTTCCTGAAAAGTAAGATACAGGTTTTCAATCGGTTCAAGGAATTTAAGGCTCTCATGGAGAATCAGACTAGTAAAAGAATCAAGTGTGTGAGAACTAATAATGGTGGTGAGTTTTGTTCCATAGAGTTTGAATAGTTCTGTAAAGAAAAAGGAATCGAGAGACATAAGACAACTCCTTAAACCCTGTAGAAAAATGGAGTTGTAGAGAGAATCAACAGGACACAGATGGAGAAGGCTAGGAGTATGCTTAGTGGAGCTAGTTTAGAACAAATGTTTTGGGCTGAAGTCTGGCCACTGCTTGCTATCTAGTTAACATATCTCCTACATCAGCTCTTGTTGGTAAGACACCCATGGAGGTGTGGTCTAGTAAAAATCCTTCAATTAGACATCTTCATGGTTTTGGTTGTGAAGCTTATGGACATATTCCTAAGGAGAAAAGGTCTAAGTTGGAAAACAAAGTTGTCAAATGTATTTTCATCAGATACAGTGTTGGTGTGAAAGGATACAAGCTTTGGGATCCTATGACTAGTAAGGTGTTGCATAGAAGAAATGTTATTTTCAGAGAGATAACATCTTCTCCTATTGTGCTACTACTAGATGAAAAAGAAAAGGAAAAAGATGTTGTTTAGCTTCCTCCTACCCTTGAGAAGTCTGAACAAAGAGACCATGTTGGGTCTAATGATGAGGAGAGCTCTAGCAGCTCTGATAGTTCAGAAGAAGAGGAAGAACAACCTCAACCTCATCCCTTGAGGAGATCCACGAGAGAAAGAAAGCAACTAGAAAGGTTTGGTTATTCTATGTTAGATTCTAGTTGTGCTTTTGCTTT
>MU224184.1:565945-579352 GCA_018584345.1 Thuja plicata
TCTTGTTCTCGAATGTTAAAATACCTACTTGGAGTATTTTGAAATTATAATATAGTAAATCTAATTAAAATATTATAAAAATTATATGATGATAATCTTGACTCTGTGCTCTAAAAAAGGGTATTTTTATATTTGTAAAAAGATATCATTAAAAAGAGTAAGAGTTATTGAAACATCGCTTTTCTGAAATAATTTTATTTCTTTTGTAATTGTTATAAAACATGCTTTTAATAGATATTTCCAATTGGAAAAGGTGAAGAACTTATCTAACTTAGCTAGAATGAATCTAGCTAGACCATATGTTTGACAAAAAATAATTTTAGTTAGAAATACTCAAATTCAGCTATGCTGATAAGTTGTCCTGAAACGTGACACAACTTTGTGCTTTTACCCTAACATGAAGGGTTGCATAGAGAATCCAGACCCTCAAATATAGGTGTGATAGGAAAACTGGATGAAGTAACATCTTGATGCACCAACAAGGCTCATGGCCTATGGGGATAATTTTAATCCCTGATCACCAGTCATCACCTTGATCCCATGAAAGTTGAATGCATCATTGACCCTAAAAAAATGGGGGAAAATCTAGTCCCACTGAATCTGGGGGAAGTGGTCCCACAGACTGACTTGATGAGCTCCTTCCCCAAGAACACCAACTGTTGTTAAACCCTGGATTCCTCGCCATTGTTAAGCAAGTGGCTAGAAGATTTATAAGGTCATATAAAAATTTTGCTTTGTCTCGACCTTTGTCATTTGGATGTTTACATGTTTCACAATGATGTCATTCTAGTCAAAGTGTTCCTTGTTGGTGGTCATACCATATAAAAGGTAATACATCCAGGGGAGAATTTCAGGGTATGGGTTTCCATGAAAATCCTGCACAAAAAGATAATCCCCTCCTAGATGGGCTCGTTATTGTCGGAGTGAGGGATCTTTGTCCATATTTTATTTTAATCCCAGTGTGGAATTTTTAGCCAATCATAGTTGAGATGTCACTGGGCTAATTCAGGTTCTTCCTCAAACTACTCAAGTGAAGTGGCCTTGGTGAGGGAAGTAGCACCTGCAAAGAAAGGGATGCGCCACCATGTGGCGGTTACATCATGGTTCAATGTGATGATGGGCATCGGGTAGCCAAGGGGGTTAGGAGAAACCAACATAGTAGCACCACTGCCTGGATTATAACATCCTTCTAGGGGAAAAATTAATTGTGGTGCTTGCACTAAGTATGGAAAACTATCTGCTTGAATGATACCCGATGCCACTATGTTAACTGAGATGAAGTCATTGAACCATCGTAGTTGATGAATTTCCTGAATGAGGCCGTGTCATTTGGCCCAAGTACTGACATTTATGTCAGTGATTAATTTAAGCACAGACTCAATTCGGGACCCCTAAATCATCCTACCTTTATTATATTATGGGTTAGTGGGAGGTTCTCCAATGCCCACTCTATCTTGTTCTTCTTACTAGTACCTACCATGGTACTTGAAGTTCAGGGCTCTCGGGAGGTGAAGATTTTGAACCTATTTATTTCTATTTTTGACTTTTACTTGTGAACAAGATGACCATTAGTGTATAAACATTAAAATATTTTAGACATCAGAGGCTTTGCGAGCAATCTTACTTTTCACCTAAAATAGAGAAACATTAAGGCATATTAAAGGGGACCATATGACTGAGAATTATATTCAATTTTAACACATGAAGCATTTCTTGTGCACCAAAGACCCTAAACAATGATGCAAAAGGGGTCACATGAGGTGGAAAATTTTGGACTTATCAACACGCTCAACATTAAGTTGAAAAGATAACAATCATTAGTGACAAGACATGTAGCCCTTCCGCTGTACTTTAAAATGTGCATGACATTTAATGGACAATTATTGTGGTGCAAGTGGCATAAATGCCACTTGGGACAAATTTTAAATGCTCGCTCGTGGGAACTAATCCTGCTACTAAGATGGAATGGATAGAGGAGAGAGAAAAATTAACAGCCTGCTAGTAAGATGTCCTCTACAATTGGCATACCTATCACCTCAAAGTCTAAGGTTGCACCAACCAGGATGGTGAACCTACTTATTGGGTGGACATGGTTCTTAGACCTTGTAAAGAATTTAGAATGAAAGATGGTCTTTAGGAATTACCTCCAAAAGAACATGACTGGACAAGGCTCTCAGAGATGCCATGTCTCCTTATCATAGTAAAAATAGATCTTTATAGACTCGACAAATGTACAAGAGGATTCACAGAGACTACCCACGATGTGCGGAGTGCTAAAACGCTCACAAGAAAAAACTCTAACCTACATGATGCAGCTGAATTTTTATAGAGAGTTACCACACTTTATAGACCTAAATTTATAGAATTTACATACTACAAAGGAGAAAACTAACTACTATCAAAAAATTCACAACTCCAAAAAAGTGGGTGTCTCGCCTTCGAGTCAGACAACTATGAAGGAAAAAGAGAGGCACCAGGCTCAAGAATGGTGTCGTGCCAAATGGAAGATGTCACCAGAGCGACTAAGCCGAACAATCATCCAGAAAACACAAAAAAACACACCACACAGAAGATGAACAATAGAGAAAAAAAATAGATAGATGAAAGTGAAAAAAATAGGCACAAGGTGAAAGAAACCCAAAAAATGCCAGGAAAATTAATAATGAATAGAGACAAAAAAGGAAACAAAAGAAAACAAAAAGCCAAAAGAACCCAAGAGCCTACCTAGAACTCAAAATGTTGAAAGGGGGTAGTGTAAAGAGCTTCACTCTGTCACCTAAATGCTCCACCTGAATTGTCGAACACACCTCTGCACCTTCTAGCATAAACTTTTCATCTCAAAAAATAAATCGCTTGGCTCTCAAGAAAATTTTCCATAGGGTAATTAGTTTGTGGTAACTATAAAAGTGACAAGATAAAAGGCCTTAAATAATACCTATAAGAATGTGTTAGTTACAAAAATTAATTTAAAGAAACACACAAGCAACCAGAGTCTAGATTTCAAAATACCTAACGATCATTCACCTTCGAGATAAGAGGAACGGTCACCAAATATTAGAGCTATGAAACCACCAGCTTGGGAATGACACTCTAGGAACTGGGTCCCAGAGAAAGAAAAGAACACCAAAGAAGGAAAAATATCAAACAAGGCCAAAGGCCCAAAGAAATAATAACCAAAACGAAAACAAAAAGAAAGGGAAATAGAAAAAAGAAGGGGGACCCAACATTTTGCACACAAAATGTAGGGATGGGTATGTAAGGAATAACACATATCCAGTTATTTATTTGTCTTTCTTTAATATTGTATGCCACCTAGATTCAATCTTGTTGTACATAGATGCAAGAATTTGTCCCTTCAATTCAATAAGTTCTTTACTTAACTCGTGTGTACTAAATACAACTACATCCTCAATCTTTGTCTAGTCTTATTCATTAACCTTGTCATAAAATTTTCTTAGACCAACAAGTACACCCCACTCTTAACACTTTGAACTATATTGTCATTATAAATAAATTTTCCAAAATCAGGCTTGGCAGACATAGTGGTAGGAGTACCAACCACATTTGAATTTTTGTCACTTGTCTTCATCTCCTTTTCTTATTCATTAGACTTTATTCCTTCTACTTTTTATTCTTCTTCAATCTTTTCAGATTCCTTGTTCTTTTGAGCCTTTTGTTTCTTCCTCTTTCCACCAACCTTCTTTGATGTAATAACCTCCTTTTCTTTTGAGAGCTTAGGTTGTCTTGGATTTTTCTTCTCTTTTATTGCTTCCTTTACAGAAGGAGTGATTTTTCTCATTCTTTACTATTACTGACGAACTTCTTGTTTGCCTACCAGTTGGGACACTGCTAGTTATACAAGAAATAAATTCTACATCTTCACCTTCACCTATAGTTGTCGTTACTCCTAATGTCCCATCTTTCTCTGCAACATATTTGGCTCTTTCCTTATTTATGGCTTCCTATGTAAATCCTTTATTCAATGAAAATTGTTAAACTTATTTTCTAATTTTCTTATCAATCAACGGTTTGGACAATTTTTATGTACTTCCATGTTCTTCTCCTTTTAGGTTCCAAATCTAGGCTCATTTGAATCTACTGGTTTAGATAATAGATCTTCAGCATGTAAGGTCAACATATCACCTTCTACTTCATATGTTATAGGCATAGCTCATGGTGTCCCACCACCCTCTTAAATACATTTTTTATTTTAAAATTTTTTCCAAATAAATAAAATCTATTTATTTATTTATTATTATTATTATTTAAAATTTCCAGAAATAAAATAATAAAGATTACTTTGTTTATTTATTTATTTTTTAAACATTTTTTTCTCCCAAATAAATAAGTACTATTTATTATATTTTATTATTATTTTTAATAATAAATAAATAACTTACTTTCTTAATTTAAATTACTGTATTCTTTTCACAGAAAAATTCTAGCAAGATGAAAAAATATGTATATATATATTTTAATTCTATAAAAAAATATTATGCTCATATGTTATATATGAATGCTCATATTCATAATAATATATAATTTAATGGAAATAGGTTTTCTTTCCAAAGGAGAATTCCAAGGTTCGAGCAGTCAAATAAGAACATAGGAAACCCTATACATGATTAATAATCTCAAAACTGTAAGGCCAATTCCTTTCTCAAAGATTTATCAAAACAATGGAATATCTTTATCTAGAAAATAGCCCAAAATCAGAACATGCAATATACAACCATATTTAGGAGGATAATATATTAATCTTTCTACAAGGTTTTCCAAGCAAACCCTAATTATCAAAACACAATCTTTAAAAAAGACTCCCAATAATCACACAAAGAAATGGGACAAGGTAGAAAATCTTTTCAAAAGGAATTTACCAAGGTTTTCAAAAAATCCTTCCTCAAAACCCAAATGTAATTTGAGAAGTTAGAAGAGGACACGATTAACAATCCAAAATTTTAGCTTTTAATTAACTTCCTTCAAATCCAAATCTAGAGCCCAAAACCTATAAATACTCCAACCTCTCTCCCAATAATGACCAAAAAGGACTCTTATATAGAAAACCCAACAATCAGTTTTAATCATGTAACTCACAATTAGAAATTATAGCTCAACTCTAAAATGGTACTTAACTCAAATCCTATAAATTTAAACTCAATCCTTAACTCAAATAACAGAAATCAGAACTCAACTTTAAATTGATTAAAAATAATTAATTTAATTAATAATTACATCATCTTTTTCCAATTAACAAATTGAACTCAAATTTAATTTAAATTTCCATTTAAATTTTATTAAAACAGTGTGCAACTTAATTGCATATTAATATTTAATTAACAATTAATAATTTTAGCATATTAATAACATAAAAATTGATAATTAAATATCAATTCATTAATTATGCCTTTAAATCTCAACTTTGGATTTAATAATTGATTAAATCCTCTATTTTCAAAATTGAACATTTTAATTAAGTTTTTTTATTTAACACGTGTATTTAATTAATCCTCATTAATTAGATACCATCCTATTTAATATATCCAAATTTAATAAGATTTAATTATTTCATTACATAATTAATCTAATAAATCACTTAATCATGTTAAAACCAAAATTACATAAAACCACATGACGAATGCATTGACTAAACCCACAACACCACAAAAAAGTACATAGGAAGGGTTCCTGAATGACGTCACCTTGACGAATTCAAAGGGTAGAAAATAACATACTTGTCCACTATTTTAGGACAATAAATGACTTAAGTTGGGATTCAGACCTATCAATTATCTCCCCTCTCTTACCATTGATATATTGTGATAGGGCATGCTCATCATCTCAATTTAGGGAAGTCAATTCCCTGTACCTACAAACTTGCATCACAAAATTGAGGATGTACATAATATATATAACAGATAATGATAGGGATCGGTCGATAGTGTGGATCTCGTAATGGAAGTAACTATGTCTTCGTGCTCTACCACATAAGACATGACAAACAAAAATGTAAGATAGACACACCACACAAAACATAACAAAGCATACATCCATGAAATCAACACAATGATACCAATTTTTATCGTTGAAATCATTGTTATAGGAAAAAAATATGGTGGAAATTATCACCCACAAATCTCACTAGTGGAAAAAAAATTCTTTCCATGTTAGAAGAATTACAACACCCTACTAAGGGTATACCCAGTTAAGAGTATATATAAACCCCCATTAGAAGCTATAACAAAATTCATGTTAGGAACTACATAGTTAATGGATGTGAAACTCATTTTGAGAGTCACCCTGTTAGAGGATTTAGTCTTCAGACCTAGTAGAGTCCTTCTTACCCTCTTAAGAGTAACCATGTTAGATGGTTTTGATCACAAGCTGGTTAGGACATGTCTTCAGAATAAACTCATACAAAATGATTTGAATGTAGCACACTTTTATTGACAGATTTGCTTCAACACTTACCAAATTATTGTTTTGTTTATACAAGCATCCACTTCACCACTAAAATCATCATATAAACAACAACTCACGACAACTCAATTTCATCTCTTATAACCACATTTAGGTCAGTGGAATAACCCTAAATTGTGTTACATGAGTTGTCTTCCAAATCCTAAACAAAATTTATAAGAGATCACTCCAACATAGGAAATTTAAGTCCTCAAGGTCATCCCTCAACAATATAACACTTAAACGGATCGGTCTTTGACTTCATCGCTGAATCGATTTATCCAATTGACTAGACCATGCAATGAATCTTCCTCGAGTGAGAAGCTATCTTGACATGATAGAAAACTACATGACTCCATTTCTTCTAGCTTCTTATTATTCTAAAACCTTACCTATCATAGATAGTATCCATACCTTTGAATTTTTTTTAAGTCTATAATCAATATCACATATAAATTTGTCCACCATGCTTTTGTGGCATATAGGCATAGTAAGAGGATGACATTAGATAGAAAAGGAAATCAATAGTTTAAGAATTAGAAAGAAAAGACAATCAATAGTTTAATTCATATGTCCAATTTTCATATTTGAAAACATTATTTACCAAGTGACAAGTAAATAGAACCACATGGAGATACTCATTTAAAAACCTTCTTGACTCCAAATTCATAGCCTTCTCAATAGAAAACAATTTTATTTCAGTTACAAATCCTTCACAAATGAGGCACATTGTGCTCTACCCAAATCACAACCAAGCATGCATAGTTCAACATAAGTTACAAGTTAAATATAGGGATATTTTTAGCAAAATATGTGAGAATATAAGTAGAAAAATTTGTACCATAACTTATTCTCCTTACATGACTAGAAGAAGAGCCTCTCGTATTGCTTGCTCATAGAGTCTTTATGTGAGGACATTGTTCAAAGACACCATGGCTAGGAAAGGAATGAGCAATTCTCTATGCTCGTGTGGGATCCAAATAATTTACTAATTCAATATATTGCGGTGTCTAAAGAACTATGCTAGGCGTGAATGACCTCTAAGACTGTCATGTACCATTGTTTGTGACTTGAGACCTATCTTTTTCAACATATTTGACAATATTTTCAACTGTGAATTGCATAAGAGGTAAGATACTCTCTACAGGCTAGTAAAGACTCTGACCACCATGGTTAGAATCCTAATCAATCTCTAAATACCTACCAAATACTGCAGGTAATGAGGTGTAACTAGAATGGGTAGAATTTTTGGTCTGATAAGAAGGAAATAAAATTTGGCCACCGTCTTCATCATAATATGTCATCCCTTCTTCTGGATGCAAGGTAATTTCTACAAAAAGAGCATCAGATTCTGTGTCTTTATGGTTTCTACTAGAAAAATTTGTTTGTGATTTCTATGTATTTGAGGAAGGAGAAAAATCCTCTATGCCAACATTCCAATGGATACCCGTAGTATCAGTCTCAATCGACGACTGTGCGAGAACATGGTTATGTGAAAAATGATACATAGGAGGGACAGAAAGCGACAGATGCATATTACCACTTTACGACTAATGTAAAGCAAAGGTATTCTTATTACCAGTATTGATAATATCTGTCAATGGTATGAACTCCTTTGTTGAGCTCTCTGATAACTTCAAACTTGGAAATATTGTCTCATTGAAAACAACATCTTGGCTTCAAATAATATTTTTCACAACCGGATACAAAATTATGAATCCAATTTGATCCTCACCATAACCAATAAATATGCCTTTTTGCAATTTGGAATCCAACTTTGTCCTATTTTATTTTGGGACATGAACATAAGCTTCATATCCAAAAATTTGGATGTTGTAATAAGAAATCCTTTTTCCCAACCACTCTTCTTCGAGAATACCAAACTCCAAATGACATGAAGGAAAACTATTAATTAAGTAAACTACTGCGTTGCATGCCTCCACCGAGAATTCTTTGCCTGAACTAGCATTGGAAAGCATACATCTGGATTTCTAAAGAATGGTTCTATTGCGTCTTTCTACTACCCCATTTTCTTGAGGAGTGTAAGGGACACATTTAATCTATCGAACACCATGATCTACACATAAATTATCAAACTATAAGGAACAAAATTCACCTCCATTATAGATCTTTAAGCATTTTATTTTGTGATCGCTTTGATTTTCAACAAGTTCTTTGAAAATCATAAATTTTGAAAATACTTCAGATATGCTAGAACTCATATAAATCCAAAATTTCATAGTACAATCATCAAGGAAAGTAACAAAATAGATTTCTCCTCCATATTAAGTTACCTCCATCGGACCAAAGACATCTGAGTGTGCTAGATCCAATGGTGTTGTCTTCTTATCGTGTTCATCCTTCACGTAGCTGACCCTTGTTTGTTTCCTATGAAGAAGATGTTTGAAAAAACTCCAAATCTATGGAATGACGACCTGGTAGCTGTTCTCGGTATACCATAACCTCAAGGCCTTTATTTCTCATGTGGCCTAACCTTTGATGCCAAAGAGCCACATTGCTATCCATAATAGTTATAGAAGCTCCCACCTCACCAATGGTTTCTTCAATATAGAGGCTGCCAACTTTGTCTCCTTTTGCAATAACCAATAACCTTTAAAGAATTTCCATGTGTCCATGTGAATGGTGAGAAAACCTTGTGTATATAGCTGACATACAAAAATCAAATTTCTCTTTAATTTGGAAACATGTTGAACTTCTTTTAGCAACCATTTCACTCCTCCAACTAGATACAAAACAACATCATCTTTCCCAACAATTGCACAAGCTTTGTTGTCACCCAAATATACATTTCCAAAATTACATTCTTGGTAATTTGTGAAGGCCTCCGTGCAAGAAGAGGCATGAAAGGAAGCACCAGAATCAGTTACCCATGACTCTGATTCTATGTCACTTATTGATAGTATTATAATAGAATCATCCTTATCATGAATTATGTTTTCTTTTTTGTCCATCACCCTTTCTTGTTCCTTCTTGTATTTTCTACAACCCATCTTGATATATCCAGCTTTGCCACAAAACCAACAATCACCTTGTCTACCACGGGACTGCGATCTTCTTATAGATTTGGACTTCCTATTGTGATTATTTCTTCGTTTGTTATGATTTCTTGCCCCATTTTTGGTACTCAACATCGTTAAAGCTTCGTTGGTTGAAGACTTTATGTTCTTTCTTGTCATGTCTTCGCTTAGAAGAGTCGCTGATACTTCATCAAAGGCTAACTTTTTTTATCTTGATGTTGTAGTGCTAATGGCTATTACAACTCCATCCCAGCTATTTGGAAGAGAACATAATAATAAGAAAACCTTTCTCTCAGCATCTTGTGTCATGCCAACTAAATTCGCTTGGCTAATCAAGGTATTAAATTCATTAAGGTGGTTTGTCATGGCTTCACCTTCCTTGATCTTGAGTTTTTATAACTTCTTCATGATGAAGACTTTATTTGCAGCATATGCCATTGCATATGTCATTGTGATCTTGTCTCATACATCCTTTTTTGTTGATTCATTTGCAACATTGAACAACACCTTATCATTTAGTGAGAGAAAAAATGTTGCATTGGCCTTTTTCATCAAGAGATTCCCAATCTTCCTTACTCATTGTGGCAAGCTTCTTTGTTTTTCCCCCAAGTGCAAATGAAAGACTTTGCTTAATCATAAATGATTGCATTTATGTCTTCCATATCTCAAAATTCTTCCTTTAGATTTTACATACCCTCGAATATTCCATAGATTTGGAAATTCTTTGCCGAATTCCCAATCAGCTATTCAAACAACTCTGATACCAATTGTGAAGTTATGGAGAAATGAAATAAAAGGAGTAACAAAAATCAGAATACAATTATAAAAATGAACACTTGTATTTATCATGGCTCACCAAATTGGCTACATCCACAATGACTAGAGAAATTCTCTATTAATCAGATAATCAAATCAGAGTTACATAGATATATACAACAATATATATAAAGAAAGGGAAATCAGCTGAAAGGACACCATAAGGTGGGAAAGGAAAAAGATGTCTGTTGGCCTTCCAAAACTCAATAGAAAGATAGGCCTACGGTCTCTATGCATTATAAGCTTCAATATCTTTGCACTACTTTCATCAACAAAAATATCTTCATTGAAGCGTCCTTTGTCCTCTTTCAGAATAAAAATACTGATAAAATACTTCACAAATGCTTTATCCTCCTTCCATCATAGATCACAATATGTTGTGAGTATTATCATCCAATTTTTTTAGTTGGATCAACAATCAACAAAAAACCTACCATTCATATCTCATTCACACGTGCAGGAGAAAAGATCTTCATAAGCTCTGATACCAAAATGAGATTACAAAATGAAAACATGATATTCACTACATCAGATGAAGTGCCTTAAATAGCCAAACAAAACATAAGTAGATAGATAACTGCATAACCCTACAAACAAACAGAGAAATTTATTAGTGTAAATAAAGCTAAAACTATCAATAATGTAATAATTGCCAACACATTTCAATTAAATTTAGTCCCTTTTATAATAAATGTCTTAATAATATAAAATATTATTTAATAAAATGTATTTATTTAAAATAATAATATTATAATTATGATATAAAGATATTTGGTAATCTCAATATCCATAAATATCTTTATTTCTATACACAAATAGTGAAAGATACAAGTTCATTTCATAGAGCTTGGGATACATTTTATAGAACTTATAGTGCATTTTAATGGTTCTATACAATATGTTTGATATTAAATTAAATTATTTTAAAGGTAATATACATATTTGGATCTTATAGGGGAGAGGAATCAATAGGTAGTAGGGGTGCCAATACTTGTTATAGTAAATGGACAAAATAGACCTCAGAGCGGTGCACTTAAAATGTCATGTCAATGCCTATCTTCAAAAAGATTCCTCTAAATCTGAAAAACAACCACTTCCAGTGATGCCACATCAGCGCACCATTGCACATGACTTGTGCACACCTATTGGTCTTATCACCTTTTGAGACCATTTTGGATGCTTTCATAAAAAACATGTTGATTGGCTATTTGACCATGTGGACTTGAATTTTTATTTTAAGTAGAGGACTTACATATAAGCTGCTGTAAAAATTTAAGAGTAATTGGATATATCTGCGTAGAATTTTGAGAAGAACCAAATTAGAATGCACATATTAGACCCTCTTATATATAATTATAATAGTGACCTTTGTATTCCTATACCAATTTACATTTACTTTAGACTCTAAAATTAATAGAAATTAGTCTACAACAAACTACTATCAAAAAGTCAATCTTCTTGCACGCACCATCAATTAAAAAACTACTTATAAAATTATCCATAAATATTGAAAAATAATCTAATCTAATATAAGAGTTTTAAATTGTTAAAATTTGGTCTACAACCAAATGTTGTAAAGTCAATCTTCTTGCACACAGCATTGAAAAGAAAAGTTCAAACGTCTTTGAATGAAAAAGTTCTTATAAGATTCGTTGTCCTAGTCTTGAATGTTTAAAAACAACGGCTAAACCTAATGTCATAGTATAAAATTATTAAGGGTTAACAAAAAACTAGCTACTGTAGCAAAATCAATCTCCTCGTGCAGCATTGAACTGGGAAGGTAGTATACGATGCAATAGTGAGCAGTATTTAGTCCGAAACGTGCCTGATTAGGGACAGTTTCAATCACGTGTGGCGCTATTTAGTCCGAGAGCGTGCCTGGGTATTGGGAAAGACAATATTTTAAAGCAGCATTTAGTCGAGAACGTGCCCGACTTTTGGACGGCAAGTCGCCTTAATTATTGATGACTGCATACCAATTATTTGCAATCCGGGCTATCCAAACATGGCGTGGATCAATTTCTCCGCAGTAGAGTTGGTTTGTTCGCTCATCATCCTCTGTTTAATATACATATTTGTGACCAAAAGGAAGAGCAAGAGCAAAAATGGTGAGTTGGCATTGCCACCAGGGCCACGGCCATGGCCACTGGTAGGAAATCTCCATCTCCTCGGAAGCCTTCCCCACGTATCAATTACCGTATCAATTACCGAGCTGGGAAAGAAGTACGGGCCCATCATGTATCTTCATTTGGGCTCGGTACCCACGGTTGTGGCCTCTTTTCCTGCCATGGCCAGAGAATTTCTGAAGACCTACGATTTGATCTTCGCCAGCAGACCGCTTACAACAGCGGCAAAGTACATTGCGTACGGAAGCAGAGACGTGGTGATGGCACCCTACGGAGAGCACTGGCGGAGGATGAGAAAAAGGATGACAATTGAACTGCTGACGGCCAAGAGAACGGAGACATTCGGGTGGATTAGGGAGGACGAGGCGACTGCCATGGTGAGATCTGTTTGGGCGGAAAGCGAGCATGGCGTGAAGTCCGTGAATCTGAGAAACACATCTTCGCCCTCACACTCAATGTGATGTGCAGAAGCTTTGCAGGCAGAAGTTACACCGACCATAAACTGAGAGGAGGGCAGAATTTTACGGAGATGGTGATTGAGATTATGCATCTCTTGGGAGCCGTTGTTATCGGGGATCTTATTCCCGCTCTTGCCTTCCGCGATTAGGAAGGATACTACCGCCGCATGATGCTCGTTCATAATATATATGATGGGTTTGCTGAGAAGTGTGTGCATAAATGTTGTCACATTTCTATGAATCATTTCATTCAAGGTTGCTCAAGAATGAGGCCTCAAATATCGATTTATAGCTCTTTAGTCATGGATGTGTAAAAATGTAAAATGAAGGCCCTCAGATTGACCTAGTTGTGTCTATTGCAAATACAGCATGAAACGAGAGATTCGAATGCATGAAAATGAAATCTAATCTAAATGATAACAATGCATTTTAGTCTATGAAAGGAAATATGAATGCAAATCTAATCTATGAAAATAAACATGATTCTAATCTATATGAGGAGCCATGAATGCA
>MU224184.1:579402-592963 GCA_018584345.1 Thuja plicata
TCTATATGAGGAGCCATGAATGCAAGAATAAAGAAAACAAGAAGAGAGCTTGAGTGCTCAAATTCTCCTCCAAAATTGCTCTCCAAACTTGCAGCATAACAATATTATGAAAACCTAATATGAAAATAAGAAAGAGAGGTCTCCTTTTTAAAAAAAGTGAACGATTGATATTAAGAGGCAAAAAATCAAAGGCTACGATTAAGAGGCAAAAACCCACCACTTAGAAAGATGTGAAGAAAAAGGGATTTTTATTTAATTTTTAATTTAATTCATTTTCTTTTTCAACAAATAAAGTACTTTAAGTGAGGATTTTTATTTATTTAATTAAAAGAGGGGTTTTCTTTCAACTAAATAAATTAGAAGAATTTTATTTAATTAAATGGGAGAAATTGAATTTAATTAAATAAAATAAATTTTATTTAATTAAAAGCGAGGTTAAATCTTTTAATTAAATAAGAGAAATTTTATTTAATTAAAAGGGAGATTAAATCTTTTAATTAAATAAAAATGGTCAAACCTTAGGAAATATTGAAATAATTGAATTAATTGAATTAATTACAATTTGATAAAGGAAATTGATTTGAATTGAAAATGTTCCAAAGCATTGATTAAGGAAATTTGATAAAATGATAAATGGGGCCCAAAGTCTAGGCGACCATTTTAGGGTGCATACAAGAAGGTCATCGATGAGCACGTTGAGCGGAGAAGGGCGAAGAAATTGGAAGTGCATGACATGGTGGACGTGATGTGGGACATGGCGGAGAGCGAAAGTCAAGGGTTACAAGTTTCTCGCGTTCAAATCAAAGCACTCATCCAGGTTGGTTCAGTTTAAATAATTGTCATGAGCAGACACTAGGATTGGTAGTTAGATGTTAGGGTTAGGGTTTGTTCTTTTGTCTAGTCAAGTTGGTAGAATTACAAATTTCTGGTAAGATCTTACTAACCAATGATTTCATTGCTTTCACATGATATGTCAGTGGGTGGAGTAGGCACAACTTCGTCAACTATAGAATGGGCGATGATTGAGTTGTTGAGAAGCCGTAAAGAAATGGCGAAGGTGAAACAAGAGATTGAATTGAATGTTGGGAGAGATTGCATGGTAAGGGAGAGTGATCTTCTGAATTTAGAGTATTTGACATGTGTGGTGAAACTATGAAAGAGACATTCTGATTACATCCAGCAGGGCCCTTTCTAGTGCCCCACGAGACCACTGAGGGTTGTAATGTGGGAAGATATTATGTTCCACGAAAAAAAAGGGTGTTTGTGAATGTTTGGGAAATCGAAAGGGATGAAAGTCTATGGGAAAATCCTTTAGAACTTAAGCCCGAGAGGTTTATTGGGTCAAGCATAGACATGAAAGGCTAAGACTTTGAATGGTAGCAATTATATAATGGAGTGCTCAATGTTGTACACTCTTTGCATTTGCGAACACCATTACACAGGTCACATTAAGTAAAATTGAGAGCTCCAGATAAAATGCACCAAAGATAAACAAAGGTCAAATTTATTTATTTCAAATTTGCGAAATATAGTGATTTTTCTTTAAATCTTTTGTATTTTTGACCGCAAAATATGTATAAGCCATTCCCTCCAAGTGCTTGATTTGATTACCTCATAAAAGCTTGGGATTTGAAGCTTTCCTAATCATTAATCAAAATGGTAGTTTAGTACGAGAAAAAGATGGAAGAGATGAATGTTCTTGTTAGTGGATTCTACTACCCCATTACCCTACAGATAGTAATTACTAGAAAACTTGAGGGTGATAGTCTTATCATAAGCCCATTCCAACAACTAAGTAGAGGAAAATGCTAGACCATTATCACACACTAGGTCCAAAGGCATTCCAAATCTTGTAACTATAGTTTCTTCAATGAAGTGGATTACCACATCCGCTGTGTTGTTCTTGCATGGTATAGATTCAGTCCACCGGGTGCAATAATCTATGGTAGTTAAAATATACTAGTGGTTTGTGAATGAGTTGGGATTTATTTCTTCTATGAACTCAAATGCCCCATGGGCAAAGGTCTTACCTCAAATACAGGTTAGAGAGGCATTGCAGGATTCCACTGTCATGAAGTGGCAGTTTGGCAAGTGTGGCACTTCCTCACATGTGTGTGTAGACATACTTGAAAATGTGGGGCTAATAGTACCCAACCCAGAAGATTTCATGGGCGGTAGCATCTGCCAACCCGTGTCTAGTTCTAAAAATACCATGGAATTCTACTATCATTTTTAAGCCTATAATCGGTCAAGACATCGAAGGTAAATACCTTCATGATTACTTCAAAAAATAGTCTCATTCTTAATCATGAAGTGTGAGCTCTTTAGCCAGAGATCCCATCGTTTACTAGGAATAAGCCCTTCGGGGCATTGGGTAATCAACATAAGGTGCACCAAGTCCGCATAGCAGGGGTCTTTAGTAATGGATTGCACAGTGTAGGTGTGATATACAATATGCAAATTTGCCTCATCCATAGCTTTGCACAGTCCTTGTCCTTAGAAACATTTCATAGGTTGAATTTTGAGATTGTACTCTTGGAGGATGACCATCCATTTTCCTTGATGTTCACCTAATTTATGTTAAAGTAATAAAGACTTGAAAGCCTAGTCGGGGAGGATGACATGCACTTTTCTAAGGAGGATGTAGTGTCAAAACTTTTTGACCACCCAAACTAGGGCAAACGCTTGTTTTTCTAGAGGTGAATATTGTACCTCTATATTTTTGAAGGGCGAACTCATAAAAGTGATGGGTCATTCTTTCCCTTCAACATTTTGGGTAAGCACAGCTACATCAGAGTGGGTGGAGGAAAAAGAATATATGTGAAATGGGAGGGAATAGTCCACACTAGCCTGGACTGGGGACTCCAAGAAAGCTTTCTAGATTTGGGAAAAAGCTTGTTTTTCCTCTGGGCTCCACTCTATTTTGGTATCCTTTTTCATCATATCATTTAGAGGCTTTACAACCTCGATGAAACCAGTGATGAAACACCATACAAATTTGATCTTTCCAAAGAAAGATCACATTTCCTTCTTACTACCTGGCATTTGCAACTTTGGCAGTGCTTCAACTTGCTCAGGGTCGATGGATATACCCTTTTCCAAGAAAATTTTCCCTAACAGTTTCCTTTGGTTACCCTGAATATGCATTTCTTTAGGTTGATGGATATACCAAACTGATGACACCGCTCGCAAATTTTGGCAAGATGGGTCGGATGATAACACCTTTCTCGAGAGAAAATAGTAAAATCATCCATGTAGATGATTATGCATTTATTGGCCAAGCCTTCAAAGGTTATGTCCATGGCCTTCTAAAATGTAGCCTCAGCGTTAATTAACCCGAAGAGCATTCTTCTATAGGCAAAATGATAGAAACACTTAAGGTGTTCTTGCACAAGCCTACCAAGGATAATTTATGTTCCTATCCTTCAAAAGATCATATCCTCTCTTATAGGATCCTCCAAGTCCTTTCTCAACTATCCTAGGACTTCTCCAATACCACTCTATGACTTGGTAACCTTTGTGCTTAACCTTGGGGTAACTATCAACGAAATGCTCTTCCATCCCTTACTCCTTCTTGGAAGACTCCAAGTGCATTTTTATTTCCTCTTGAATAAAAAGTGTTGCAGGGGGTGTATTCCACGTTAATACAACTTATTTCACTCCCTATGATCCCATTTTAATAGGACTTCATGTTAAATTTCAGGATAGATGCAAATTTAATAGCACTCTATGTTGTATGTATTTTCCAAATGCAACAATCTCTCTTTCATTTATATTGGGAATGAGGACATGTCTATTCATTATTATTTATAAGAAATGATATGCCTCTTCCCATTAATTATAATTTAATTAATCGTATATTGTTTCATCAATCAATTATTAACTATTAATTAATAATAATTTAATATTAAATAATAAATTTCATATGATTAATAATAATATAAAATATATATTATATATTATTAATCAACATATCTTATATGTATTCTAATGATCATACAACTAAAGCTACTAACATTAACACTCCCTCTTAGCTAGGGAGAATGATCAAACAAAATGTGTAGTGGTCTCATGTGTCAACACTTATGACCCTTACCATAGCTACACAAAACATCGACACTCCCTCTTAGTTAGGGAAGATAAAACTCATCAAAATACAATTCACAAAATATCCATTACTTTTAAGAGAGAAGATATCACCTCATTGTGATATTAAGAGATATGGTCTAACCAAGAATATCAAGTCTCATGATATTCACCATAACTCAAAAAATATTTTAGATATCACCTCAATATGATATCAAAGATATGGCTTGACCAAGAATATCAAGTCTCATGATATTCACCATAACTCAAAAGTATTTTAGATATCACCTAAATATGATATCAAAGATATGGTCTGACTAGGAATATCAAGTCTCATGATATTTACCATAACTCAAAAGTATTTTAGAAATCACCTCAATAAGATATAAAATATATGGTCTGACCAGGAATGTCAAGTCTTATGATATTCACCATAGCTCAAAAAATATCCTCTAGGTAATGTGAACTTACGATAAGAACATTCACATCATCTATTATGATCTATTTCAGTCATCACAAGATGTCTATCACAGTAGAAGATGTCATCTATCATGATCTATTTCAGCCATCACAAGATGTCTATCACAATAGAAGATGTCATCTATCAGGATCTATTTCAGCCATCACAAGATGTCTATCACAATAGAAGCAACCATCTATCATGATCTATTTCCACCATCACAAGATGTCTATTATAATAGAAGTTTTCATCTATCATAATCTATTTTAGCCATCACCAGATGTCTATCACAATAGAAGTTGTCATCTATATCATGATTTGTTTCAGCCATCACAAGATGTCTATCACAATAGACTATCAGTGGTTTATTTAAGGAACTGAATCCACCATGCAAGAAATCATCTATTGTGATTTGTTTCAGCCATCACATGATGTCTATCACAATAGAAGGTCAAGTTATTGTAAGATCGTCACCTTTCAATAACTCTTACAAATATAACTGATATTCATTTGAAAGTCATCACTTCCTCATGATTTACATAGGGGAAGGCCCATTAAAAATATGGAGTCACATACATGACATCCATCATGTCTCATCACAGATAATGAAAACAAGGGATTTCACCTCAAATTTCTCTCATAGACAAGAACTAATTGAGAAGATATAAATCTGTTGATCATCCAAGATTTCTTAAGATGAATTGTCAGAATCCCTCTGAGTCAGATATCAATCTTTTAGCTCCTCATCCAAAGTTACCTTTGAAAATTCAGACTCCCTTTAAATCTGATATCAATCTTCTTTTTCCTATAAGGGCATCTCCAGAAAAGATCAAGACAAATATCTCTTATAGTATGGAGAGAGAGAGAGAGAGAGAGAGAGAGAGAGACTAAAATGAGTAGATAAATGTAATATTCAAAGATAATAAATACTTATATGCACATCAACATCCTTGACACAAGTTTCTTCAATGAAAGTGCATATACATCAAATCATAAAACACCTTCTCATATTATTTGAGAGACATCTCCCCTTTGAGTTATCTCCCCACACTAAGCATGGTTCAAATGGAAATGTAATATTGGTCATTATTCTCCCCCAACAATGTATAATTCCCACTCTTAGATCATTGAGCAATTCTCACATCTTCTTATGAAAAGAATTGATTTATTCAAGAGCGATGACACTCTATAATTAATTCTTTCTTTCTAGAAAGAGAAACACTTACTTGAATACATTATTCTTTGTTAATGCTTCACCGGGATCATAAAAAATTAATATATCTCTTTAATGAATGTCACTTTTAGGAATTTTACATAGACCTGTACACATTCTATCATAGATTTTGAATCCAAGACTTATCTCTAATCACTTCGGTGAGATTCTCAAAAATTAGTTTTTCACCAACATATCCAAAATTTAGAAAAATCCAATGGTGAATTTGTGAGATATGGTCATTTTATTGAGAATATATATTCTGAGATAGTCACACATTCACCATCAACAAAATTCTCTCTTACATTTGTAGTCTAGCTTTGATACCATGTTAAATTTTAGGATAGATGCAAATTTAATAGCACTCTATGTTGTATGTATTTTCCAAATGCAACAATCTCTCTTTCATTTTTATTGAGAATGAGGATAGGAGAGACATGTCCCTTCATGGGACATGTCTATTCATTATTATTTATAAGAAATGATATGCCTCTTCTCATTAATTATAATTTAAATAATCTTATAATGTTTCATCAATTAATTATTAATTAATAATAATTTAATAATTTAATATTCAATATTAAATTTCATATGATTAATAATAATATATAATATATATTATATATTATTAATCAACATATATTATATGTATTCTAATGATCATACGATTGAAGCTACGAACATTAACATTCCCTCTTAGCTAGGGAGGATGATCAAACAAACTGTTAGTGGTATCATGTGTCAACACTTATAACCCTTACCATAGCTACACAAAACATTGACACTTCAATATTTTTTTCAAACGATCTCAAGACCTTAGCTGAATTTGGTCTTTTAGGCCTAATAGGTCAATTAGCCCTAATCAATGAGTTTTTTCCACTTCTTTCACAGTTCTTCCAAACAACCTCAAAAAAATGGATATTATGACAACCTTTTCCAAGACATTAATTATTTTTTAGGTCTTAGGGTTCTAGGGTCTTTGTACAATGGGTTCCTAGAATTCAGGGCTAATAAAGCTAATTTGGCTATTTTTGTGCAGTCTCATGACTTCTTCTTGGAAATATATCTAAATGGATTAGAAAATGCCTAATTTTGTTAGGAGGTGTGTATAGGACCTCTGTGATTACAAAACCACCACACTTGGTTCCATTCTTCCAGTCTTTCCCCTGCATAAAAAAATCATTAAATCTCTGGCAAATACCTAACTGAGTGCATATAACTTGCCTAGGGCTTGCCTTGAAAAATATCTACCTTACTTCATGAACTCTTAGATTCATATCTACACTATATAGATGCTCTCCTACTATATTCATCAAGACCATGATGAAATTCACAATTGGAATCTATGGGGGAACCATTTTTCTCAAATCCACTCTATCAGCACCAGCAACTACACTACCTACAAAATAATTTAAAAGACTAATCTAATGAATTCAAAGAAAGTTGAAATCTAAAAAAATGTGCTAAAAACTAACTCTACCACACTAATATAAAATTGGATCACCTTGTTCGATCCATCTACTAACAATCATCCACACAAGAAGTCGATTGTATGCAAAAACTACTAAACAAAGCTTCTTCTTGCAAATTCAAATCACTCATTACATCCACTTACCTAGGGAAATGGGATCCTCCATGTCTAAATATGCTTTCCCCATGATTATAGGTCATTACAATAACAACCCATCATCATTCTTCAAAAAGAATCCAATACTGCCAAATGTTGTCATGCAACTTTTAAAAGTTGCAAATGTTGTAATGTAATATTTTGACAACTTTTACATCTTTGCTTAAAATAAGTCATAATGACCTCTAATTGAGATGAATTGATGTAAAAACATCCTAGAGGCCTTTTTAGTCACATTTCTAACCTATCCTAAGCCTTGAAGGCTTTTGGACCCAATTTCCCACTTTTAAGCTTAATCTAGCACTAATCATTAACAAAGCATAAACACCTAGGTTAGATTGATCCTAGTCAAATCCACCTATGACCACACTTGAAAGACCTTCTAAGGAAAAAATAAAATAATACTAATTTGGCAAAGGTTAGTACAAGCCACATCAAAAATTGGAACTAGGGATTAGCGTAGGTGCTCTTCCACCATTCTCCCCAAATAAAAGTTTCCAATCCATCCTTGGATTGAGAAAGTTGGAATCAATCCCCAACTTCTTGAACTTTGTCTCCTTGATCCAAGTGGTATCTGCATCTCCTTGTCCTTTCTACTTTATCAGATGTTCATAGTATGTTTTCTATCTGGTCTTCTTCTAGGCCTTTGAGTCAAGTATCTTCTCTACTTTCTTAGGTGGTGTAGGGTTCAAGTTCATGTCTTCAACTTATTGTATAACCTCAGTAAGGATCTGGTCTAGATCTAGAGTAGGCCCCTTATAGAGCACCAGATTTGGAACATTGAAGACAAGAGACTAACCAATATCCTCCGAGATCTCAACCTTGAATGCATTGTTATCATATTTGGGTAGAATAGTACATGGCCCCAATCTCCTCATTTGTAACTTGTTTGGCACTCCCTTCAATAGTCTTTCCTTGTTCAAATGGGCCATAAAAAGATCCCCTACTTGGAGTTGGACTTCCTTTTTCCTTTCATCCACCTTTTGCTTTATCTTTGCAGTGTTCTCTGTTAGAGTATTTCTCACTGTTTCATGCACCTATTTCATGGAGTGTGCAAAGTCTTCTACATAACCACTTCCCTTGGCTCCATTTTTAGTTCTCTTAGCTCAAATATCCTTCTAGGGTGTATTCCATAAACAATTTCAAAGGGACTCTTTCCAGTAGTTCTGTTTTGCAGTATCATTATATGCATAGTCTAGTTGTCCTAAGAGTTGGTCCTAAGCTTGACCATACTCCTTAGCGAGACACCTCAATAGGTTCCCAAGGCTTCTATTAACCACCTTAGTTTTACCATCTATCTGAGGGTGATATGTAGACCCAAAGGATAGATTGGTTCCCAATTTGTGTCACAGTGTCTTCCAAAAGTGACTCATGAATTTAGTTTCTGTATGTAAGACTATTCTTAAGGGTAGCCCATGGATTTTGATCACTTCCTTGAAGAATAATTGTGCAATATGACAAGCATCATGTCATGTCTTGCATGGAAAACATGTGCCATATTTGTGAATCTGTCTACTATCACATAGATATTGTCAAATCCTTGCTTTGTCTTTGACAATCCCACAACAAAATCCATGCTCAAATATTCCCAAGGTCTACTTGGAATGGGGAGAGGTTGATAAAGGCCTTCATTAGATGATGTTCCTTTGGATTTCTAACACACCACACAACATTCCACATACTTTCTAATATCCATATTCATTTTAGGCCAAAATTAAAACATCTACACTAACTCTTGAGTCTTATTGACTCCCAAGTGACCACTAAGTGCACCATTGTTCTTTTCTTGAATCAGATTTACTAACTTTCTTTAAACAATAGATCACTTTGCATAGTCTATTAAGAGAATTCACTATGGAAAAAATTCTTATACTCTTTACATACCTTGTATATCTTTGCAAAGTATTCATCTTCTGTATATAAGTCCTTGAAACTCTCAACTCCCATACTCTCCAGTTGTACTTCTAGTAATGTTAGAAGTCTTCTACTAAGTGCATCAGCCACTTTGTTATGCAATCCTTTCTGATTCTTGATGTTGAAGGTGTAATCCTGCAAGTTCTCCACCCATTTCATGTGTTTATGACTGTGTTTGTCTTGTGAATTCAGAAAGCTAAGTACTTGATTGTCTGAATACCACATAGATTCCTTGGGAAGCAGATAGTGCCTCCATTTTATTAGTTCTTGGACTAGAGCATACATCTCTAAGTCATAGTAAGAATACTTCCTCTTTGCATCACTGAGCTTCTCACTATTAAAATCTACTAGTCTCCCTTCTCGGCTTAAAACTGCCCCAATAGCAACATTGCTAGCATCACACTCAACTATGAAAAGTTTCTCAAAAATTGGTAATGTCATGATGGGGTGAGTGGTAATATTCTTCTTCAAAAATTCAAATCCTTGGTTAGCTTTCTCATTCCATACAAACTTATTTTCATACCACCCTTTATGGTGTCTAGCATATGAGCACAAATAGCACTAAACTGCTTAATGAACTTCCTATAATATTGAGCTAAACCATGACAGCTTCTCACCTCTATTGTAGTTTTGGGAGTAGGCCACTTTATGATGGCTTCTACCTTTCTTGGATCCATCTTGAGGTCTCCATGAGACAACACAAAAACAATATATACTAGCTCCTGCTTTAGGAATTCACACTTATCCAAATTCATTATTAACTTGTCTTCATGCAGTCTATTGAATACAATTTGTAGATTCCTTAGGTATTCTTCTTTAGTCCTATTAAAGATTATGATATCATCCAAATACACTATAACAAACTTACCAATGTATTCCTTGAGTACTTCATTCATAAGCCTGATGAATGTGGATGGGGCATTTGATAGCCCAAATGGCATCACAATCCATTCATACAAACCTTCTATAGTTTTGAAGGAAGTATTCCAGTCATCTCCTTTATTAACTATAATACTATTATAACCACTCTTTAGGTCAATCTTTGTGTAATACTTTGCTCCTACTAAACAGTCCATTAGGTCTTCTATCCTAGGAATATAAAATCTATACCTAATGGTGATTTGGTTAATGGTTATGGAATCAATGCATATCCTCTAAGTTCCTCCCTTTTTTGGGTGCTAGGACAGTGGGTACCACACATGGCCTTATACTCTTTCTAATTAAGCCTTGGTTTGGGAGTTCTTGGATTTGCTTGGTAATTTCCTCATTTTGTTGAGGGGTCATTTTGTAGGTAGCTTTCTTAGGAATGGTAGCTCCTAGAATAAAGTAAATTTGGTGACTAATAGCTCTCTTAGGGGGTAGGCTTTCTAGTTGTCCATCTCTGATAATTTCTGTGTACTCCTTAAGTAGTTCTTGAACTTGTTTATGAAACTATATCTTCTTGATTGTCTCATCTGCATATTCTTCCCTTGGCTTCAAAACCAAAGCATATGCTACTCCCTCTGCTTCTTCTAGAGCTTCTAGGAAATCCTTCTTACTCATCAATAGGATATTAGGGCCTGAGGCTTTCACTTCTCCTTCTTCTAATAGTTACTGGATTTTGAAAGTCACACCATCCTTTTTGAAAGAATATGCTTTCTTAGCTCCATCATGCATGGATTTTCAATCAAATTGCCATGACCTCCCAAGTAAAAGATGACATGCACCTATAGGAAGGATGTGACATAATACCTTATATTTATATCTTCCAATTGAGAAGTTCACTCATGCTTGTTCATTCAAAAGGACATGTTGTCCTCTGTCCAACCAAGTAACCTTGTATGGGTTACTATGTGGAATCCTCTTCATCTCTAGTTTACTAACTAACTCGTCTGAAACAATTTTGTTAGTTGATCCTAAGTCTATGATGACTCTAGATACTTTACCCATCATCTTTTAATTTACTCTAAATATCTCTCTTCTCTGGCTTGGCTCCTCTCTCATTGGTTCTTTGATCAATGTCCTCCTTATCATCAGATTTTCTCCTTCCTATGATTCTAAGGGTACCTCAGGGTGTTTGTTTCCACCACTAGACACCTCTTGCACAAATTTTACTCTCTTGTCACTTCCTTTAGAAGTAGAGCCTTTCCTTGGACACCTATAGGTGGGATGTCCAATCTGGTTGCAGTGATAACATTTCATAGTTGCAAACTAGGAACCTCTTCCTTGGCTATATTACCTCTTCCTCTCCAATTTGTATTAGACTATCTTCCTCTATTTAAGCTTCCTCTACTTTAACTTCCCTCTTGTCGTTCAATTTTCTTTATCTCTCCTTGAGTCTTGTACTCGAAACATCTATAACCATATCCACTTCTTTGACCTCTATTATCTCTTCCTCTACCCATGCCTCTAGTATTACTTGAGCCTTATTTATTTCTCAATTTCTCTTCCACCTTTATTGCAATTTGGTGGTATCTTTGAATAATGGTAGGATTAAGCCAACTCAATTCATCTTGTATAGTCCATTTAATACCATTAAGGTATCTAGCCACCTTCACACTTTCCTCTTTGCAATTCTTGATCTCATGAATAGCCTTTGAAACTCTTTAGTATAAGAGTTAATATCCAAGTCTTATTTGTCTAATACTTTGTCTCCTTTTATGCAACTGAATCTCATATTCTTCAGGTACATATGCTTCTCTGATTTTGGCTACCATAGCCTTTGAAGTAGCAATGAGCTGATTTCCTTCCTTATCTCTTTCATCTTGGATAAATTTACACTGAGTGAGTGCATAACCTCTAAGTCTAGCCTTTCCCACTTTAACTTTCTGAGCTTCAGTTATACCATCACATTCAAAGTGATTTTCTAGTCCTTCAATCTAATCTAGGACTATCTCTGGTTCCATCTTTCCATTTATATCATCTTAAAATGGAAGAACTTCCATGTAAAGAGACTTTATCCCTCCTTAGGGGATTTATTTGACCTCCATTACATCATCCCCCCATTTTTGCATCATCCCCCCTGATCTACTCCACCTTATACCACTTTCGGGACTGATTTCTGCATTCTAGGTTACAGGACTCTATTTTTGGGATACAAGGACAGGGTCAACCTCCTAGGATAGGGTCAACCTTGACCCTGCCCTAGGAAAAGGTCAACCTTGACCTTGTCCTAGGATAGGGCTGACCTTGACCCTGTCCCAGGGTCCAAAACCTAGAACCATGCAGTTCTCGGGTTGTCGTTCTTTGCAAAAAGTTTCTTCTCACTTCCGGGTCGGCTGTTTCGGGCTCTGAAGCATGGATTCCTAAATCATATTTAATATAGGTCCTCTCCTAGGGGTAAAGGCTTAAATGATGATTTAATTATCATATGTAGGCCTCCTTAGGAGATTGTGCCCTAATTTCATATAAAAAGGGAGCCTTCTCCTCTCATTTTCTCTATCCATCATCAAGCGAACTAAGTCTTCAAAGTGCAAAAGGCTCTAATCAAGATTTTGCTCAAGCATCCATTTTTCTCAAGCTCTCAAGGTGTTCAAGTCTTCTTCTCAAGCATTCAAGTTCTCCATTGAAGATCAAGGATTCAAGCTTTCAAGCCTTTGAAGGGATTAGGTGCAAACATTCAAGATTCATCATT
The DNA here is from genome assembly GCA_018584345.1 of Thuja plicata. Lineage (NCBI taxonomy): Eukaryota > Viridiplantae > Streptophyta > Pinopsida > Cupressales > Cupressaceae > Thuja > Thuja plicata. The sequence goes on from MU224184.1 coordinate 592,316, forward strand.
CAAATCCTAGATCTAGCCATCATGGTGGTGTGATCTTCCTTCAAGATTCTTGGTGCCTCTTCAAGACTCTTTCATCATCCTTCTGTATGCACCTTAAACTAGTCGCCTAGACTTTGGGCCCCATTTATCAATTTATCAAATTTCTGAATCAATGCTTTATGCTTTGGAACATTTTCAATTCAAATCAATTTCCTTGATCAAATTGTAATTAATTCAATTAATCCATTATTTCAATATTTCCTAAGGTTTGACCATTCTTATCTAATTAAAAGATTTAATCTCTCTTTTAATTAAATAAAATTCCTCTTATTTAATTAAAAGATTTAATCTCACTTTTAATTAAATTCCTCTTATTTAATTAAATTAAATTCCTCCCATTTAATTAAATAAAATTCTTCTAATTTATTTAATTGAAACAAAACTCCTCTTTTAATTAAATAAATAAAAATCCCCACTTAAAGCACTTTATTTGTTAAAAAAGGAAATGAATTAAATTAAAAATTAAATAATTTTTTTTTTCTTCACATCTTTCTAAGTGGTGGGTTTTTGCCTCTTAATCTCAACCATTGATCAATTCTTTTTGCCTCTTAATCTCAATCATTCACTTTCCTTTAAAAGGAGACCTCTCCTTCTCATTTTCATATTAGA
>MU224184.1:608330-636582 GCA_018584345.1 Thuja plicata
TCAAGGATTCAAGCTTTCAAGCCTTTGAAGGGATTAGGTGCAAACATTCAAGATTCATCATTCAAATCCTAGATCTAGCCATCATGGTGGTGTGATCTTCCTTCAAGATTCTTGGTGCCTCTTCAAGCCTCTTTCATCATCCTTCCAAGGTGGATTCCAAGCATACAATCATGAAGGTTTATGGTCCTTAAAGCTCCATACTTTCATACTTACATATTCACATACATTTGAATTACATTAGAACACCTATTGAATATCATAGCTTCCCTATTAGATTCAATTCTACTACTTGTTAGCTTTCCATACTTTATTGATTTCAAGGTTAATTTCTAAATTGGGGTTTGACTAAGGAAAACCCCTCCCCAACTATAAACAAATAGTTTTCTTGTAGGTACAGGTTCGTGACTGTAGATCCAAGGCCAGATCTAGATACCCTTTTTAGATTTCTTTCAGATTGTGCGAACAGGGACACTTTCGGAGTTGAGTAGATCGAGTTGGAAAAAGTGGTACAGGGTCAAATTTTTTCATAAGATGACATCAGAATGGAAAAATATTTCTGGGTTTTGTCTGTCTCTGTGTTCTGGTTTGGTATCAACTATCAGCATCTCCAAAAATAGTTTACAGATCTCAGAAAACAACAATCTTTGATCTGTACTATTTTGTAAGGTTGGTACTTTCTCCTATTCTTTTCAATTACTATCATTAATAATATTAATCAATCAAATTATAGAATTTAAGATCCCCTTTCTTGGTCTCTTTCCAAATAGCAGATTCATTTGTGTATTAACCCTTTGGGGTTGATCAAAATTGGATCTCCTATTTGTGTATTTGAGGGTGAAAGAAAGGAGCATCTTATCTTCCCTTAATCACAATCACAATTGCAATATACAATCAATCAAAATTAATTAAGCATAAAGGAGGGTTAATGAAATCAACACAAATAACAATTAACAATTCAAACCCCACCTTTAACCAAACTTTTTTCATCTTTACATTTCCTAAACCCACTTTTTTACTTTACACCAGTAAAGATAGAAAATCCTTCTAATGACTTTCCACTCAAAGATTTTAGTGCCTTAAAGAATGGTTCTTCAGTTAGGAAAGGGTCAGCTTCAAGGACCTCATCATCTAAGGTTGTCTCTTTACTCTTTCCTTCAACTTTATATTTTACTTCCTCAGTCTTTTCTTCCACTTGGTCCACTTTGTGCTCCAATTGTGCTAATCTTTCTTTGAGAAATATATTCTCTTCTTATTGCTCATCCACTTTATTTGCAAGCTCTCCATTTTTCACCATTGTATACTCTCCTAGTTGAAACATTCACCATAAGGAAAATCTTATTGGCTTTGATACCAATCTGATAGAAACACTCAAGGTGTGTTTGCACAAGCATATCTAGGACACTTCCTATTCCAAGCCTTCACAAGATCCTATATTCTCTTCTAAGATCCTCCAACCCCTTTTTCAACTAGCCTAGGACTTCTCCAATACCACTCTATGATTTGGTAACCTTTTTTCTTAACCTTCGGGTAAGTATCAAAGAAGTGCTCTTCAATCCCTTACTCTTTCTTGGAAGACTACAAGTGCATTTTCATATCCTCTTCAATAAAAATTGTTGCATGGGGTGTATTCCACATTAAGACAAATTCTTTCACTCCATATGATCCCATTTGAATATGACTTCAATGCTTTTTCAAATGATCTCAAGACCTTAGGTGAATTTGGTCTTTTAGGCCTAATATGTCAATTAGCCCTAATCAATGAGTTTTTTCCCACTTCTTTCACAATTATTCCAAACAACCTCAAAAAAAAATTGGATATTATGACACACTTTTCCAAAAAATTAAGTAGTTTGTAGGTCTTAGGGTTCTAGGGCCTCAGTACAGTGGCTTCCTAGAATTCAGGGCTAATAGGGCTAATTTTGCTATTTTAGTGGAGTATGATGACTTCTACCTGGAAATGTATCTAAATGGATTAGAAAATGCGTAATATTGTTAGGAGGTGTCTATAGGACCTGTGTTCTTATGGAAACACACTTGGTTCCATTCTTCCAATCTTTCTCTTGTGTTCAAAAACCATTAAATCTTTGGCAAACACCTAACCAGGTGCATCGAACTTGCCTAGGGCTGGCCTTGAAAACTAGCTACATTTCTCTCCTAGAATTGTAGACACATATCTACACTATGAAAAGGCTCCCCTACCATATTCATCTTGACCATGATGAAATTTTCAATTGGAATCTATAGGGGAGCTATTTTACTCAAATCCACTTTGTTAGCACCAACTACACGTCTTATAAAAAATTTAAAAGACTAATCTAATGAACTCACAGAAAGTTGAAATATAAACAAAAAGTGCTTAAAAATATCTTTAATATACTAATACAACACTGGATCACCTTCTTTAATCCATCTACTAACACTCATCCACACAAGAATTTGACTCGCAGCAAAAACCAGTAAACAAAGCTTCTTCTTGCAAATTAAAATCACTCATTACATCCACTTGCCTCATGAAATGGGGTCCTCCATGTCTAAATATGCTTTCCCCATCATTATAAGCCATTACAATAAAACCCATCATCATTATTCAAAAAGAATCCAACACTGCCAAATGTTGTCATGCAACTTTTAAAAGTTGCAAATGTTTCCATGCAACATTTTGACAACTTTTACATCTTTGCTTAAAATATGTCCTAATGACCTCCAATTGACATGAATTGATGTAAAAAAACATACTGGAGGCCTTTTTAAGCACATTTCTAACCTATTCTAAGCCTTGAAGGCTTTTGGACCCAATTTCCCACTTTTAAGCTTAATCAAGCACTAACCATTAACAAAGCATAAAACACCTAGGTTTGATTGATCCTAGTCAAATCCACTTAGGAACACACTTGCAATACCTTCTAAGGCAAAAAAAAAATACTCCTAACTTGTCCAAGGTGAGTACAAGCCACATCAAAAACTGGAACTAGGGAATATCCTAGGTGTTGCTGCACCACAAACATTCCCCACTTGGTAGTGAATGTCATTTTAGCTCTATCTTCAAACTTGACCATGACCTGGTTATACCCAGAACATCCATCCAAGAAGGACATCATGTGGGAGGCATTAATGATCTAGGTAATACCTCATCTAATTAGGGGAGAGGATGATTATCTTTCTTTGAGCCTCTATTCAAATTCTGGAAGTCCACACACAGTCGAATCTCCCCATTCTTCTTCTAGACTGGTACTAGATTGGCCACCTAGGTGGTGTGTTGGATTTGAAAAATTTTCTGAGGGACCAATAAATTTTGAACCTCCTAGTGAATGAGGGGCTCAATGAGAGCATTGACTAGTGTTTGTTTCTGGTGGAACGGTTTAGCATTTGACTTCAGGGTGATGGTGTGTGTCATGATAGAAGTATCATATAATTTGTCTTGAGATCTTCATATCCCCATGCAATTATGTCAATTTATTCTTGGAGGACTCAGGGAATATTCTCTTTCTCATATGGGAAGAAAGAGGTACCAATATGGACAAAATTTTCTTCTATGTCTGTCCCAATGTTCACCTTTTCATATTTTCCCCCTTTGAGGGTTTGGGATGTTTTGTCTTTTTCTCGCGAGTCAGAGTCAAAGATGTGTTCATAGGAAACCATCCCCTTTGGGATAGTGTTTGTGGGTAGATCAAGGATTCCATCTTCATTTTATCCTTACTCGTTATCATTGTGTTCTTCTTCCTCCATGATCTAGTCTTCAAAGACACCCACATTTTACATAAAGGCGAGGATATGTCTGTCATCTTCGAAGACTTGTAGGTGGGTTACATTATCGAGTATGGAGGGTGTGGGAAATATTTTGACCAAGAATCTCTAGATTCGGGAACCCGCAATGGGATCGAGGGTACTAGCTTATACGGTGAGGGCACCTAGAATGAAATTTTGTTTCCAAGGAATTACTTCTATGCCGAAGGAATCAAAGTCTTCTATTAAGCTCCATGCCTAATTGTGATAGATTACCAGTCATTTATTATGGCATGTGTATTCGCTCTAGCCTTGCCAGACTATTAGCTCTGACTTACCCTTTTCTCGGAGGCATGTGACTCCCTTGCGAAGGGCGAACAGGAGTCCAAGGACTGAGGGCTCATACTTGGTGATGTTATTGGTGCAGTCAAACTGCAGATAATATGATGTAAAGAAAGAGTTTCCTCAAGGATTAATCAGTTCCATGCCGACTCTAAAATTTTTCTTTGATCTCAATTTGTCAAATTTAAGGATCTAAATGTTGTTGATGGTATGATATGGTTGTAAAATTTGGGTGTGAATCACGACTGGTTTTAGATGGGGGCAGGTTTGGGAACATTACCCATCTAGGGAGACGTGGGGACCAAAAACCCTCACAAAGGAGTCCCCATTGAGGGTTCCTCAGAAGGTGGCATGTCAAATACATTCATGGTTGGACCGCGGTAGGGTGGGGTAGGGACCTTGTGTTTTTCTACATGGAAATATTCAAGGCAAACCTTGGCAGCATCAATACATTGTGTGGTTTCTAGCTCTGAATGGACTTGACATTGAACTCAACACCAAGTGCTAGACAATAGGGAAGTCAAATTTGAACTGTCACTCTGGGACCTTATGTTCTACTTTAGTTTTATGATGAGATCATTAATCCTCTAGGTGATGGCAAGACCCTTGTCAGGTATCATTCCACCTGGGATGAAATCCAGGGTTAGGATCTCTTTGGCCCTATATAGCCCATGCTCTAACTCAACAAATGGGACTTCACTCATTTGACCATAATTCATGAGGGCTTGTTTAATTCAGGGTTTTCTCTCCACATTTATTTAGTTAGCTTCTCCCCTCAAAGGGAGCCATAAGTGTGCAAAGTTAGTTGAGATATATCCATTCAAGGATTTGGACCAATTCCAACTCATGAACATTCGGTAGGTCTCAGGGATATTGACTACCTAGATGTTGATGATTTTGGATATCCAGGGATCTTGTACCAATTGAAATTTGATGTTCTTTAGTTCACCCACCATTTTGATGATGGTTTTGTCTAGTTGGATGACTGCACCCTTAGAAGGTGTGGGGGTCAATCCGATCTTCTTGAAAATGGACAGGGGCATGAAATTACCTAAAGCTCCACATTCCACTAGGAAATTGTGTAATCTTTTATAATGAATTTTAAGGTTAAGCAAGAAGGTGGGGGGTCCTGTGTACTCCCCCTAAATACGACTGCATTGGCATAGTCAAACGTGACATATTTGGGTAGGTGCTTTTGTGATTCCATGTTCTCTAGATACTGCAAGAGGGACTTCCTTTGCTTGTGACAACTGAGTAATTCTTCCATTAAGGTCATGGTCGTGGTGGTATTCTCCATCATCTTCATGATATTAAACTTCCCTTTAGGATCCCATAGACCTTTTCTAGTAATTTCTCACGTGTAGTTAGGCGTGGGTCATTTTGGAGGGGGTGGGTTGACATTCGTGAGAGGGTCCGGTGGGAGATTCACAATTTTGGATGAATTGATGTTGTAAGAGGGCCCTTGTTTTACGACATTTGAGTGTTTTAGGGAGTTATGGTGTTGGTAAAGGCATTAGATTCGAAGGCTTGAATGAAGTCATCAAAGAAAACTTGCAAGTAGGGCTCTTTTCTGTCTTCATGACTTTCTCCAAAAAAGATAGTTTCATAGACAAAAGCAGGATGGTGGGGTTTGAATGAAGATTCTAGAGGGGGAGAATCATTTTTTTCTTGCCTATCAGATTGGGAGATCTTGATGATCTCCTCTAGTGTGGTGCATTTTACCTAAGAATATGAACCGGTGTCATGCAGCTGGCACCATGAGTTCAGGGGGTGAAATTTAGCAAGTTGCATGGAATGACTATTTGGTGTTAGGAAGATTGGGGGGACACCCCTATTATTTAGCATGTTGTTCCATTTTTGGTTGGGCCAAGCATTGTTGTTTCTGCTATTGTTATAGTGGTTCCTGGGCCTAGAGTTATTGGAACTCCACTGTCCCAAAAAGATATTCCCTCTTTGGGAGGGTTTAGTTCCATGGGATGTGGGAGGTCCCATATTTAGTTGTCCCATGTCTATGGTGAGTAAGGACACCAATGGTGATAGGTATTTGAACTCAATAGACAGTTGGGTAGCGGTGCCACAATGTGATGATTGAGGTGGTGGAGTAGGTGCAGGGGCGCTTGCCACCACTCGAGGCAGCCCTCAAGATGCAGATGACTAGAAGAAAGATATTCTAGGAGGTGGAGGCACTGGAATTGGTGGTTGCGCCAATGAAGCTTACTCCAAGGCTAGAGGATTTTTGTGGGGAGTGGGATAAACATACCGGGGTGTCAGATTCATCATAGGATCACCTAGTACAAGATTAGGATCATATCCTCTCAAATAAGTTATTCTCTCGGGAAGCACATTATAAGGTAAACCCTGACCAATACTATTGTGAGCCTTGCTCAAGTTCGATGACAATTTGAGGGTGAGGTTATTAACCTTAGCTAACATGTCCCTTTCATTGGCAGTGGTGGTCCTCCATAAATGAGTAGTGAAAAAAGGGTCCAAGGCCTTAAGATACATCTTGAAAGTTACCTTGGTAGATGGGATAAAGGGTCCTGTACACCATTTCAGGGCTCTCCAAAACTGATGTTTAAAGGTTGCCAGGGGCTTGTTGGGATTCTTCCTACTTGAAATGAACTGGCTATGGGAACATTCTTCTTACCAAATCCTCATGCTAGATGTGGTTTCAGGTAATAGAATCTTTATAGGCTTGCAACTATTCTTCTACAATAGGGGGCCTAGATGCTCATTCTTGGGACAAATCTTCTCTAGATGTGGGGCGAGATCATTAATAGCATTGGGAAACTATCCCATTGGAGACCTAGTATTATTAAAATAAGAATCCATTGGGATTTTTAAATGTTAACAGTAAGATTGGTTGCTGGGATAGTCTGAATAACATAGGTATTCTAAGGAGCTACAACTCCTCTAGATGTAGGGTTGAGAAGCTTCTTTTTCTTGTAAGTTTTCTTACCTCAAACGGAAGTTCCAAGTTCTATGAACTCTCTGGAGTAAGGGGTTGACCACAGTATTTTTGCAAATCATAAAGGTGAAAAAAATCCTAACCTATGGAAAGCTTGGTTCCTAAAACTATTACTTGGGTAACTCTCAGGAGGTGTGGTATCAAAGTTTTTAGGGGAGGATGAGTTCATGCCCTCCTTCTAGCGTGAGTTTCTATCGATGAGAATTTGTGATGGTCTCGCTGATGGGGGGAGTCACCATCAAATACCAGAGTATTGACCAACTTTGCTTGAAGAGGTTTATGAGAGAGTGGGCTCTCCTGGCCTCCAAGAACTTGGTAGTCAGGTCGCAATGGTGCAGGCCTAGCTAAGTTGCATAGGTGACTGCTTGTTTTGGGGGATAGCTTGTTTTGACTCACCAACCTCTGAAACTTCAATGATAATGGATTTCCTACACGTATTCCTTATATTTGGCAAAGAAAATAGAAAAATATAGGACAAGGTTAGTATAAATATCTAACTATATTCATGATATACATCTCCTTTGCATCAAAAAATTTCCAAATGAAAAGAAATAACAGATACTGAACATATACATATAATCTTCAATCACACATATATTAGTAGCATGGTAACATATTTCATCAAATCATTGTAGAACTGGAACAAAGGAGAAACAGAAGCATACAACATGAAACGTGTTCTCTAACCCTGGGATCAAAAACAACAGAGAGTGTAGTATTGAATGGTGATCCTCATTCTTTCATTAACTTCAAATTAAGCATCACTAGTAGTTACACTATTGGCCCCAAGGGAACATTAATCTACTATGAACTTATAAAAACAAGACTGCTAAGAACTCTGAAAAACTTGTATTGCTTGTCAACAGCTAAATCATCAATTTTTTGACCCTTCCAGAATGGCGTTAGACTTGGTATTTATAGAAAATTCTAACTACCTAAGGGACTAACCCTACACTATCTATTATCATTATATTACAATGTTTACAGCCAGTACTACCTACACTAAAAAAATTACATTCATATAATATAATCATTTGAGAAGAAAACAGAAGAAAAAAGGAAAGAAGCTCTGGAAAAGCCACCATAAGAAAAAGTGTCCTTGTACTTACTGATATGATGGAGCTTCCCTAAGAGATTTGGGTCATAAAGCCTCATTAATGCTTTCCTAAATATCAGTGATTGGTTAGGCCTCCATATGCTAGATATTAAATCCTAGAACAACGTTTAGGGAACTGGGAGGCGTCTCCAGTAAACCTTCAGACCAATAGTGACAATTCATGCCAAGAAGGGGGATCATGGACCTAACAAAAAGTAGTAGAGAGTGATCTGTCGGCTCTGAAGAGCTATCAACTCTTATCACTATAAAGAATACAAAACTAGGAGTCTAGAGATCTGGAATCTGGGAGCTTACGCTTAAAGAATAAAGAATGAATCTATACTTTTTCTCTGGTGAAGGATTCCTTGGAATTTGGGGAATTTTACTAGCCTTTGAACTTTTCATATGCCTTCATTTTTTGGAGTATGTCATCTTCTTCCACATCATTCAAATAGTCTTGAAGATCAACAGAGCATTCTAAATGAACGTTGACATCCTTGACCTCTTCCTTTAACTCTCCAACCACTTTGGTTGTGTCATGGGACTTGAGAAACATCTCGGAGAGCTCTACCATTGTGGTGCCACCGAAATCTCCCTCAGGCCGAAATTGGACCTGGACCACTTCATCAAACTTACCAAGTATGGAATCAACGCGAGTAAAAGACCTAGGTCTTAGAGTTTTAGCCGATGTAATATCTTGGATAAGGGCAGCATACTAGTCCAATAGAGTTTGGACTACCTAAATTTGTTCTTCTAACACCCTTACCAGTTGCTTGTCGGTTTTGACTTTGAATGCAAGTCTAGAGTATTGAGTCCCCAGGAACCCATATGACTCATCCCCTAGGATTCCTATAGTTGCTACATTATCTTCCTCAAGATTTATAATCTCTAATGATGCATATTGCCACTCTTTATGCTTCTCAATCTCTCCCTGCCACTGAGGAGTGATTACCTCTATCGTCTTTGTTGTACTATGTGCCCGAAAGAAGTCTGGGAAAAACTTGAATAGAAAAATTCTTATGGAACAATCTGTTGGGCCATCCATTCATCCACTGCCAGTGCCTTCTTTTTCAATTCCCTTAGCACATCAACCTCACCTTGAGGGAGCGGTGTCTTCAAGACTGAAGCTCTGGGTATTTTTGAAGTGAGGGGGTGCACTAACTTGGTTAGGAGTCTGAAAAGAATGGTAACCTTCAACTACTTCACCTTTTGGGATTTCTTCCTATACTGTACCTAAATAGCCTAGCTTTCTTCATTCAAGAGGTCTAATTCCCCTTGTTGTATTCTTTTTCCCAAAGGCACCTCCATGATTACATACTCTTTGGTAGTAACCTCCAAGTCATATTTTCCTTCTGGAGGGGCAATAATCATTGCCACCATATTACCATCTAGGGCCCTTCAAGTGCTATGAAGGGTGCAGGCCCTCTTAGGATTCTTGGGGATCTGGTCTTTGGTCAACATCTCTGCTAGTTATAGTGGGGCCGTGATGGTCATCAAAGTTTTTTTTTTGAGAATCCACTAACCACTACGATGGGACAACTGGTCTGCTTATTAACATCCACAATCTTGAAGAATCTTTGTGGTTCAATTAAGGTTGCCCCTTGGACATTTTTTCCTCTATATTAATGGGATCTTCACCTTCATTCCTTCTCTCTTCCTCCATACCACTTCCCAGGATATTATTCATAGGTGGGCTGGGTGGTAGAGGCAGCTAAGGTAACTCATTCAAATCTGCTTATTGCAATATGGCCACAACTTTGTCAATCATTGCATCAGGTGGTGTCAGCAAACTTTGATCACTGATTAGGCTCATGGGCACTGCATTAGAGGTTATAGTTTCTCTTGGAGGTTTGGTTTTCTTGTTAGCCGATAATTTTTCCATGGTCGAGTTACTTACTTGTTTTTGTAGTATTTTTTATTCTTTGGCCTCTGTTGGCTGAGATACATCTTCTCCTTGGACCACCAAATCTGTAGGCCCTATTAATTCTTGTACATGAACCTCATTTTCTGGTTCTTTTGTCTCTTCCATTGTTCTATCAGCCATAACATGTAATTCTCTAAGATCACTCATCGGGAAGAAGTCATTGACATTGATCTATGCTATCTATGGGGGACTCTCTAGGTGATCCACTCTCTTGGAGGATGAGGAGGAGGAGGAAGAAAGAACCTCAACTTTAGGTATATTCTTAGGCTCAGGGTCTGGGTTTCTATTTTGTGGAGGCCGCTCCACCTTTTGTTTCTTTCTCCTTTTGAGCGAAACTCTAGGATCTATGGATGTTGTAGTTCTAGTGATCTCTGATTTACATTCTGCACTTAATAAAATGACCAAGGAAGGAGAATATCCTTGTGGAGGAAAGGAGCCTACGAGGGTAGCTCCAAGACCAAAAGTCATTCTAGCGTTTGCTGCTTCCAATAATTTATGGGAGTGCACAAATTTATCACCTAACTCCTCCACCAAGGGGGCCAAAATGGGGTCTAAGACCTGAGTTGCGGTGCCAAATTTCCACTTTCCTTAAACTTTGGATTTCTCCGTGGCCAGGGAGCCTGAAGCTCCCAAAAATTGGTTCTTCATCGAGACACTCTTTAGCAAAAGCCTCACAAAATAAGAGTGGTTGTGGCCAAATACTATTCTTGAGATGGCCTCGATACTCAAAATATCTGGTGTATCCCAATCTACCATAGGGAGGTTCTTCTTGTCTATGCATGTATCTTTATATCCAAGGTCCTCTTGGGGCTCGATGTCTGAAAAAGTCTGTGCGAATGTCCAAAGCTTAATATGTTCTTCATTACTTTTGTTATCTTGGTGTAGTGCCACCTCTGGATGTCATAGTCATCTTAGCATATGGCCCAAAAATATTCAAAGTGTCAAGCATGGGGGTTTACCCCCTTGGTCATTAACCTTTCCAGTCATCTAAGTAGATCATAATCCTTATGAATGAAAGAATAGTTGGCTAAGTTCAGGCTGCTTATCTAATTTTCTGCAAAATTCTAATAAAATAATGCTGTCTCCACAATGTTTTGGTAACATGAAAGGTTTCACACAGAATCCAGACACTCAAATATAGGTGTGATGGTAAAAATAGATGAATTAGCATCCCTATACACCAACAAGCCTCTTTTCCTATAGGGATAATCTGAATCCTTGATCACCAGTCATTGCCTTGATCCTGTGAAAGATGAAGAAATTTTTGACCCTATAAAAATGGGGGAAAATTTGGTCCCACTGAATCTAGGGGAAGTGGTCCCATGAACTAACTTGATGAGCTCCTTCCTTGAGAACACCAAATATTATTAAACCCTAGATTCCCTAGCACTGTCAGGCAAGTGGCCAGACGATGTAGAAGGTCATATACAATTTTTGCTCTACCTCAACCTTCCTCATTTAGATGTCTACATGTTTTATGATGATGTCAGTCTAGTCAAATCATTCCTTGTTCGTGGTCATACCATATAAAAAGTAATACATCTAGGGGAGAATTCTTGGGTATGGGGTTCCATGAAAATTGTGCACAAAAGGATGATCCCTATTTGGATGGGCTCCTTAAAGTTGGAGCGAGGGATCTTTGTCTAGATTTTATTTTAATCCTAGCACAAAATTTTTAGCCATTCATAGTTGAGATGGCACTGGGCTAATTCAAGTGCTTCCTTGAACTACTCGATAGAAGTGTCCTTGGTGAGGGAAGTAGTACCCGCAAAGAGTGGCATGCACCACCATGTGGCAGTTTCATCATGGTTCAATGTGACGATGGGCATCGGGTATCCAAGGGGGTTGGGAGAAACTAACACAGTAGCTCCACTACCTAGATGATAACATCTATCTAGGAGAAAAATTAGCTACAGTGCTTGCACTAAGCATGGAAAACTAGTCACTTGAATGATACCGGATGCCAGTATGTTAACTTAGATGAAGTCATTGAACCATCGTAGTTGATGAATTCCCTGAATGAGGCACAGCAATTTGGCCCAAGTACCGACATTTATGTCGGTGATTTCTTTAAGTACAGACTCAATTTGGGACCCCTAAATCATCCTTCCTTTATTATATTTATGGGTTAGCAAGAGCTTCTCCAATGACTACTCTATCTTGTTCTTAGATTACTAGTACCTGTAGCGGTACTTGGGAGTTTAGGGATCTTGGGAGGTGAAGATTCTGAAGCTATTTATTTCTTTCTTTGACCTGTACTTTTGAGCCAGACGATTGTTAGTGCATAAACATTATAATATTTTAGACTTCAGAGGCTTCGCGACCAATCTTACTTTTCACCTGAAACATAGAAACATTAAGGCATCTTAAAGGGGACCATATGTATGAGAATTATATGCAATTTTAACACATGAAGCATTTATTGTGCACCAAAGACCCAAAACAATGACGCAAAAGGGGTCACATGAGGTGGAAAAGTCCAGACTTATCGACATGCTTGACATTAACTTGGAAAGATAACAATCGTTAGCGACAAGTAGCCTTGTCATCATAGTTTAAGACATGCATGCCCACTTGCCTAAGTAATGACATTTAATGGACAATTATTCTGGTGTGAGTGGCGTAAATGCCACTTGGGACAAATTTTAAATGGTCGCTCATGGGAACTAATTCTGCCATTAAGACAAAAAGGAAAAAGGAGATAGAAAAATTAACAGCCTACTAGTGAGTTGGCCTCTGCAATTGGCATAGCCATCACATCGACATCTAAGGTTACACCAACCAAGATGGTGAACTTACTTATTGGGTGGACATGGTTCTCAGACCTCGTAAAGAATTCAGAGTGAAAGAGGGTCTTTAGGAATTACCTCTAAAAGAACCCAACTAGGCAAGGATCTTAGAGACACCAGGAAAACTAGAGCTTTACAGACTCGACAAATATACAAGATGAATCACAGAGACTACCCATGATGTGCAAAGTGCTAAAATTCTCACAATGCAAAACTCAAACCTATAGGATGCGTCCGAATATTTAGAGAGAGTTTCCACACTTTACGGACCTAAATTTACATAATTTACATATTACAAAGCAAAAAACCAACTACTATCTACAAATTCACAACTCCAAAAGAGTAGGCATCTTGTCTTTGAGTACGATGACTATAAAGGAAAAAGAGACACACAAGGGTCAAGGACGGTGTCGTGCCAAATAGAAGATGTGACCAGAGCAACTAAGACAAACAATCATCTAGAAAATACAATAAAACACACCATACAAAGGATGAACAATAGAGACAAAAAAATAAACAAACAAAAGTGGAAAAAAGGCACAAGGCAAAATAAACTAAACAAAATCTAGGAAAATGAATAATGAACAAAGAAAAAAATGGAAACAAAATGAAACAAAAATCCAAAAGAACCCAAGAGCCTACCTAGAACTAAAAATGTTCAAAGGGGTAGTGCAAATAGCTTCACTCTGTCACCTAAATGCTCGACCAAAATCATTGAATACACCTTTTCACCTTCTAGCTCAAACTTTTCAGCTCAGAAAACAAAACGCTTCGCTCTCAAGACAATTTTCCAGAAGGTAATTAGTTTGTGGTAAGTGTAAAAGTGATAAGATAAAAGGCCTTAAATAATGCCTAGAAGAGTGCATTAGTTACCAAAAGTAATTTAGAGAAACATGCCTGCAACTGGAGTCTGAACTCCGGAACACCTAACAATCATTCACCTTTGAGAGAAGAGGAATAGTCACCAAATATCAGAGATCTAAAACCACCAGCTTGGGAACAACACTCTAGAAACCGGGTCCTAGAGAAAGAAAAGAACACTAAAGAATGACAAAGACCAAACAAGGCAAAAGGCCGAAAGAAATAATTACGAAACCAAAAATGAAAATAAAGAGAAACAAAAAAAAGAAGGGGGACTTGCCATTTTACACACAAAATGTAGGGATGGGTATGTAGGGAATAACACATATTTAGTTATTTATTTGTCTTTCTTTAATATTGTATTCCACCTAGATTCAATCTTTTTGTACATAGATGCAGGAATTTGTCCCTTCATTTCAATAAGTTTTTGATTAAAAAAGCGGCCAAGACAAGGGGGTTGACCCGAAAGACATATCCACCATGAGAAGTGTAGACTACTAGCAGACAACTAGTACAACACAGGGGTCAAAAAACCCTCACCCAATACCCTTTTTCAACATCAAAAACCAAGAAAAAAACTAACAAGCCCCAACTCCACCATGGAGCTGGTAACCAGCCTGCACTCCCTAACAGACCCCAGCATCACCTTGGAGCTGGTAACTAGTCTGTGAAAGTAATCTAATTAATTAACATTAAAGAAGGAATTATAAAATATAGTAAATTAGGAATTAAAACTAAACCAGTAGCTAGAGTAATTCCTAACAGACCCCAGCTTCACCTTGAAGCTGGTAACCAGTCTATGAAAGTAAGTTTCATAGTAATTAACAAAGAATCAGTAATTAATTTTAGCAGCAAGGGAATTAAGTCCAAAACTAATGTAATAGTTCAACAGAATCACTGTAAGGCCCTCAATGGCCAACCAACAAAAATAAAAAACAAATAAAAGCATGGAAAGAGGAGAAGGTTAATTGGGGTTATTACCCCCATTTTCCAACAACAGCTTGAGCCAATCATCCACAAGGAATTGGAAAAACTTATCATTCTTGTGTTCATCCTCCTAGGAAGACCCCTTTTCCATTTGCAAAAGATGGAGAGTGGTAGCTGTCGAGTGCATAACCTTCACCATGAACCCAACAACTTTGTTGAAGCTTTCACCCAAGTTTTTAATTTCCTCTTTAACCACAAACAGATCCTTTTTAGAAACTGAGTCTAGGGAGGAAGCCTAAAGTGTTTTAACATCCTTCTAGATATGGCCAATATCATTCACCATGGCCCAAAGACTCTCAATCACCCTCTCCTTAACCTTTGGGCTCCCCATTTTGGTTTCCTCCTCCCTCTTGGGTTCCTCCGCCATCACCTGGGGGTTCGCAGACAATGGGGAAGTGCTCTGAGAGTCCACATTATTATCTTCAGAAAGCTTCCCCTTGGAAAGGTCCATGGTAGGCATAGTGAAGCTGACTGAAACCTAGGGAGAGTCAAGGCTTTTCTTATCCCCACCCAGATCTTGAGAGTCTTTGCCTTTTTCTTTCTCCTTGATCTTGCTTTTCTTCCCCTTTTATTGTTTCCACTTGTGCTGATTTTTTTTACCTCCTTCTCTGACTCTTATGTTTCCTCCTCATCCTCAATGTACCATTTCCTAACCACTTTATGCTTGAATCTAGTTTTAGCGATTCTATGGGACCTCCTTTTCTCAGTATCTTCCTTGTCCTCCTCAGACTCAATGGTGATTTGGGTGCCACCCATGGACCCCACAATAGTCATTTTATTTAGGGTTTTGGAGGAATACAAGGGTTTAGAATCACTCATCACCTCTATAGTGCCCTTCGGTGTGGTAATACCCTATAGAGACACAATTCTGGGGGGACACAGGGAAAGGTGGAAATTATAGAGGTAGAGGATAAGCCCCTAGTGGAGGATGCAGTAATTTTGCTTTGCTTTTAGCTTTTCTCTCACATTAAAAATTGAAGTTTCAAGAGAGTGGAGGAGGTAAAAAGGGAAGGATATAGTATCATTGCACCTGAAGTGATTAAGCAGGGTAAAGTGGTAGTTGTAGCAGGTGCCAAAGTGGCCTTCTAGGGTAATGTACTTCATAAGAATGAGGCAGACATCGTTCCATGGGAAAGGAAACTCCTCCATTTTAAAGCCTCCATGGATTGGAATTGGAACCTCCATTTTCTTGAATAATCTCACTTTGCTAGTGTTGTCACGGCTCTTCATAAGCTTTTTCCACTTTTTCCCCTCAGTGGAGAGCCCTGTAGGCTGGGCTATAACTTCTTCATTTACCTTGAAGGTAATGCCATTTATAGTAACTTTACGCTTAGCCCAAGTTTTAACCAGCTGCATGGAGATAGTTTCATCACATCCTCCCATAACTTTCATGAATGGGTAAAACCCACCTTCCTTCAGATAGGTTACCGTGCACTAGTTTTTGAGAAACCCAGCCTCAATCCTAGGGGGTTCCACCCTAACCATATCACCACCCATATCAGAGCTATACTTAGGATTAACCTTGATCTATATCTCCATTGACATAACACCTTTCACACCACCACCCAACACTTTTGAACCAGAGTCTTGCGGAAGCTACCAACACAAAACCAATGGATGAAATTACGCAGGACGTAAAACTAGTTGGGAATAAAAACTAGCTTTTTTATGAAATGACAAGTATTGGTCACAAGGTTAGCCAGAGTAATTGCAAAATTTTTGTGTATCCTAGAATGATTACCTTTCCCATCATTAATGCACCACAAAACCCCATCCATCTTGTCAAGCACATCCTGCCTCATGTTAATCTCCACATCAAACCCCAATTTGAAAAAGCTCGTACTCTTACCTAAAATGGAGTTAATAGCCCATCTTTTCAGAATTCTAAAAATATTAAAAGATTTCCCCAAAACTTTTTAAAATTTTGAATTCCACCGAATCCTTATGATTCTATCCACTGCCTCTCCCATCCAATCAGAGTCGAACTTGTACTCCATTGGTTAAGTATTTTCTTCTTCGATAAGCAAGGTAGTTTGCTTGGAAAGGGAGCCTAGATTTCTCCATCATCTGAGACCATGTTGATTAAGCCTTGTGACTACCAGCTTTTTAGCCACCACATTTCCCTCTAGAAAAATGTGCTATAATTTAAACTCATCAAATCTAGGGAGAAGTGACCAGATGTCCTGCAGCTAATTAGAAAGTTTCCAACTAGCTTTAAAGTTTCCTTTAACCATCTCAATAATGATTTTGGGGTCCCCCTCTATGACTAATCTTTTAACCCCCAAGGTGACTGCCACCTTTAGGCCCCATAAGAGGGCAAAGATTTATTCCATGTTATTAGACCCCAATCCAAGTTTTATCGCTTAAGCAATGATCATCTTGCCATTATTATCTCAGAAAATACCCCCACCTGTAGTAGATCCATTGGAGGTAGCTCTGTCAAAGTTCAATTTAATTAAATTAACCTCTAGAGGGGACCACTTGGTGTTCTATCTTGCCACAACCTTGGAGTAGTTGAATTCATAGAAAGAGGGAGGTCATTGCCAAACCTTAGCAATCAAATAGTCAAGACTCTTAGGGGGGGGAGCGGGGGGTTTCTGACAGCAGGTAGAAAGGTTTTCCTTCACCAGATTCATAGTCAGATGTGCTATCCCCTCAGTATCATTTTCCTCCCCTCTGAAAATCTGGTTGTTCCTTTCCTTCCAAAGGTTCCAGGAGAAATGCGGGGGTAACAGCCTCCAAAGGGTGTTGATAAGCAGGTGCTTCCAAAGGTTACCCTAGTTGCAAATGAATTGGTACAAGTTATCCATGAAGACCCAATTTAGTCTCATAATACTCATAATTTTGGTTGAGACTAGAGTTGCGTAAGGACAGTGGATGAGAATGTGGTTGATATATTTCGCATGAGTTTTGCATAGAGAACATCTATTGACTAAATGTATCCCTCTTTTCTAGAGATTATCTAACGTAAGAATTTTACCATGAAGGGTAGTCCACCAGAAGAAATTGATCTTGGGGATTAACTGGGGGATCCAGACTTTCCCCTAGCTCCTTTCATCAGTCATAGTCTTTAAATTGGTTAGATAATCATATTTCACCATTATTTCCCCTGAACTGGTATGGCACCAAATGGCTTTGTCCTCAGTACAGGAAATAGGAATTCTAACGCCTTTAATAAGCTTCTGAACTTCTTCTATATAAGGTGGGACTTGAGTCTGGTCCTGAAAAGCATCAGCAAGAGCTTTCCAATTCTTACCTTGAGAGATGTAATCGCTAACTTTCCCTCCAAAGTGAGTGATCAGTCTATCCTTGACTAGACCAAAATTTTCCTGTCCCAGGGGTTTTAGCCCCACCCACCAATCCTCCCAGAAATGGATGTGAGTGCCATTTCAAACCAGCCATTTAATACCTTCAAGGAGACTTCCTTTTCTTTTATAAATGAAATTCTATATTTTTGAGCCAAAGGGAAGGCTTTGCCCATAGGGGAAATGGTTGTTATAGAAGTATTTGGCCTTCATAATCCTACACCATCTAGCGGTTCCTCTAAAGAGCTGCCAGCCCAATTTAGAGATGAGAGCTTTATTCAAGTCCTTGATTTTTCTCTCCCAGTCCTCCGGTCATCTTTGGTTGGAAAACAATGTCTCAGTTAACCAAGTTGATTCTAGCCTTTTCCTCCGTCCTAGACCAAAGGAAATTTCTCTATATTTTTTCCAACTTCTTCGTAGTTCTTTCATTATTTTTAAAATGGATAGGAAATAAATAGGAATACCTTGGAGGGCAGAAAAAAGTAACTAGAGTTTCCCCACATTTCTAAGAACCTTGCCTTTCCAACCCGCTAGCTTTTTCTACATTTTCTCTAGAATGGACTTCCAGAATTCATCAGGAAATTCCTTCACCATGAGCGGGAGACCAAGATAGGTATTTGGGAGTGAAGCTCCCTTACAACCCAGGAAATTCACAATTAAAGTCTGAATTCTTAGTTCAGTGTTGAAGAAGTAGATTTTTCTTTTGTTGTAATTGATCACTTGTCCCGACACCAAAGCATATTTGTTCAGTAGGTGTTTCCATTGTCTAGATTCTCTAATGCAGGCTTTTCCAAAGAGAAATGTATCATCAAAAAACTTCTGAAGAACTTCTAGGTTAAGGGTGGAAGCTGATTTAAATCTAGCAATAGATCTAGCACTTTCCAATCTTAGTAAGTTCTGAGCTAGAAATTCAACCACCAGGAGGAAGAGGTAGGTGGAAAGTGGTTCCTCCTACCGTAATCCCTTTTTAGGATTAAAGGATCCCCAAGGTGTGTCATTGACTAGTACAACAAAGTCCACCATTTCCACTACCACCTTTATAATATTGTTGAATTTTTCATGAAACCCAAATTTCCTGAGCACCTCATACAAGAAATTCCAAAGAACCTTGTCATAAGCCTCAGAGATGTCTAGTTTCAGAGCCATGCCAACATTCTCACCTTTTTCCATGGAGTGAATGATTTCATGGGTGATGATAACAGCATCAAGAATCTGTCTTCCTAGGACCAACCCCTTCTGGTTGGGATTGATATTTTTTCCAAGGAGGGTTTGAGACTATTGGTGATAATTTTGGATAGGATTTTATAGATAGTGTTACAAAGACATTTCAATAAGTTCTTTACTTAACTCATGTGTACTAAATATAACTACATCCTGAATCTTTGTCTAGTCTTATTCATTAACCTTGTCATAAAATTTTCTGACACCAACAAGTACACCCCACTTTTAACACTTTGAACTGTATTGTCATTATAAATGAATTTTCCAAAATCAAGCTTAGCAGACATAGTGGTAGGAGTACCAACCACATTTGACTTTTTGTCACTTCTCTTCATCTCCTTTTGTTATTCATCAAACTTTGTTCCTTCAACTTTGGCTTCTTTTTCAATCTTTTCAGATTCCTTGTTCATTTGAGCCTTTTGTTTCTTCCTCTTGCCACCAACCTTCTTTAATGCAATAACCTCATTTTCTTTTGAGAGCTTAGGTTGTCCTGGATTTTGCTTGTCTTTTATAGCTTCCTTTACAAAAGGAGTGATTTTTCTCATTCTTTACCGCTACTGACAAACTTCTTGTTTGCCTACCAGTTAGGACACTATTAGTTATACAAGAAATAACTTCTACATCTTCACCTTCACCTTCACCTATAGTTGTTGTTACTCCTGATGTTCCATCTTTCTCTACAACATATTTGGCTATTTCCTTCTTTATGGCTTCCTATGTATAGCCTTTATTCAATGAAAATTGTTGAACTTATTTTCTAATTTTCTTATCAATCAATGGTTTGGTCAATTTTTTTTCTACTTCCATGTTCTTCTCATTTTATGTTCCAAATCTAGGCTCAATTGGATCTACTAGTTTAGATAATAGATCTTCAGCATGCAAGGTCAATATATCACCTTCTACTTCATATGTCATAGGCATAGCTCATGATGTCCTATGTAACACCCCACTAGGGGAAAAATGAGAAATTAACCTAAAACATGATACTAAAATTATAGAATTGTTTTTTAAAGAGTTTACAATTGATAAAGAAAAACAACACGGAAACAATATCACATAAGACAATACATACTCATAAATCCAACTCATTTAAAAATTACAAATCTCGAGGGTTCCATGATATAGAATCACATAAGATATCTATTCTACAAAATACAATTTAAACAATATAAAATCTTCATAATAAGAAAAAGAATAAAAAGTACATCATTTCATTAATGAAAACTAGATACAACTGATACCATAAGGTATACATAACAAACCAACATTCATCACACAAGTCATAGGGTATGTGATAAAACCCTGTATAAAGTACTTAAATATTCCAAAAATATCACAACTGATACAATGATACAAGTAAACAACATAAGAAAGATAAGAGCAAGTCTCCAACAATGATTAACAAGAAGGTAAAATAGAAACAAGAATCATCCTAGCATAAAGTCACAAACATCGGATCTCAATGGTAATAAGAATCACTATCACCCGACCATGTGGAACAAAAGGTCCACTCCTAACATGTTGAGAAGATAACATCAGGCCCATACATAAGAAAAATAACCAAACAAGGAATACTAATGAAAATTTACACTAGATAAAAGAAGGTAACAAGAAGATTTAAGGTTTTACATATAAAAGATCAAGAGGCCAAAAAAGTGTACCACAAATATCATGTAGGAACCTAGAACACATATAGGGAAGTGACATCACATAAGTCCACTCTTGAGTTACAGTAGTAGCCCCTCTGGACCCTAGCCCATAACAGAGTCTATGTGCCTCAGTAATATTTTTATACAAACAAGGATACTAACCATGCAAGACCTCAATCAAACATCTTGTCTCACTCCCACCCTAGCCTGTACTAGCATTCAAGGCATGGTTAAGAACAAAGATTTATTAAGTTGTCATTATTATGTCACTTGCAATGAGTTAAGAATAGAGATTTATAAAGTTGTCATTATTAAGGCCTTGGCCCCCATTACAAGCCACTTCCCCTCTATGCTCATAGATAACCTACCCTAATGCTCCAACCAAAAGAACCAAAACATAAAGAGTTCTCATAGTTCAAAAATTATGATAATCACCAAAGAAAATGTTTGATCATAACAAATAACTTACATCCTATAGAAGGATCCAGATTGTCTATCCCATATTGGACATCTCAACAAATCAATACCAATTCTCGTATTACATCACAAGAACAATTACCATCAAACGTCGATAGCATCTCTCTCTAGACATGGAGTAAAACATAAACAAAATAGACCATCATACATAAAATAGTCACATCAAAAGAAACAAGGTGACCAAGTTAATAATACTACACATAACAATGGGCGTCACCTCCTATGCTCAAATACATATTGATCGAAGTTAAACAACATATCACATAACATCACATCACAAATATACCCAAGCCGACATAGGGACCAATCGATGGTAATAAAAAGGTTATGAACTGACCAAAATATAACCCAAGATGTACAAGTATAAAATCCATGAAAAAAAATCCATTTATAAGTACATAACAAAAAGTCAAGTCTAAATAATAAAATCCACCTAAGGCAATATTATAACCATGCAAATAAACAACTAAAAATATATATAACGTAAGACCCACATATGAGATATATTTAATGTCTTAATACACTCAATTATGCCACATTAATGATTTAAACAATGGAGGTGCACGTGTGACCTAAATAATTATCATCTAAAAATAATTAGATCAACTAAATTCTAAATCTCCAAATAAACAAAATTCATACTCCCTAAATTAATTTATATCCATAAGTATTACTTGCATATCTCTTGAAACTACCTAACATATACATAAATATTAAATAATAATAATTAATTATTAATATTAATAAAATTAATTATTAAATATTAATAAAATTAGTTATTAAATATTAGTAGAATTAATTATTAAATATTAATAATTATTAATAACAATCATTAATTGTTATTGATTAAAAATTTAATATAAAATTTTAAAATAAAAAAAAAATATTGAGTGAGGGGGTGGTGGCGGGGTGCGTGGGGGCCTTGCCCTCCCACGTGGCTACCTTTGCATCTTGTGGCTCATAGAAAGGCTATGTCCGCAGCCTATTGTGGTCACCACAACATACCTACGAGCCACAACGAGTTGCAGATGACAGTCGCTATGAGGGGTGGCGGGGGTGGTGTCCCACCACAATCTTAAATATATTTTTTATTCTTTATTTTTAAATTCTTTGCCAACTAAATAAAATCTATTTATTGATTTATTTATTATTATTATTTAAACTTTCTTAATTTAAACTACTATATTTTTTTTTAATAGAAGAATTCTAGCAAGATGACAAATATGTATATATATTTTAATTCTATAAAACATATTATGCTCATATGTTATATATGAATGCTCATATGCATACTAATATATAATTTAATGAAAATAGGTTTTCTTTCCAAAGGAGAATTCCAAGGTTCGAGCAGTCAATTAAGAACATAGGAAACCCTAAACATGATTAATATTCTCAAAACCGTAAGGCCAATTCCTTTCTCAGAGATTTATCAAAACAATGGAATACCTTTATTTGGAAAATAGCCCAAACTTAGAACATGCAATATACAACCATATTTAGGAAAATATTATATTAATCTTTCTACAAGGTTTTCCAAGAAAACCCTAATTATCAAAACACACTCTTTAAATAAGAATCCCAATAATCACACATAAAAATAGGGACAGGGTAGAAAATCTTTTCAAAAGTAATTTACCAAGGTTTTCAAAAAACCCTACCTCAAAACCCAAACATAATTTGAGAAGTTAGAAGAGGACACGATTGACAATCCAAAATTTCAGCTTTCAATCAATTTCCTTCAAATCCAAATCTAGAGCCCAAAGCCTGTAAATCCTCCAACATCTCTCCCAATAATGACCAAAAAGGACTGTAATATAGAAAACCCAGCAATCAGTTTTTAATCATGCAACTCACAATTAGAAATTATTACTCAACTCTAAAATTGTACTTAACTCAAATCCCAGAAATCTGAACTCAATAGTTAACTCAAATCAGAGAAATCAGAACTCAACTTAAAATTGAGTAAAAACAACTAATTTAATTAATAATTGCATGCTCTTTTTTCTAATTAACAAATTGAAGTCAACTTTAATTTAAATTTAAATTTAAATGTTATTAAAATAATGATCAACTTAATTGCATATTAATATTTAATTAACAATTAATAATTTTAGCATATTAATAACATGCAAATTGATAATTAAATATCAATTCATTAATTATACCTTTAAATCTCAACTTTGGATTCAATAATTAATTAAATCCTCTATTTTCAAAATTGAACATTTTAATTAACTTTTTTATTTAACACATATATTTAATTAATCCTCATTAATTAGATACCATCATATTTAATATTTCAAAAATGAATAAGATTTAATTATTTAATTACATAATTAATCCAATAAATCACTTAATCATATTAAAACCAAAATCACATCAAACCACATGACCAAACAACATGATGAAAGCATCGACTAAACCAAAAATACCACAAAAAAGAACATAGGAAGGGTTCTCGAATGACATCACCTTGACAAATTCAGAGGGTAGCAAATAACATACTTGTCCACTATTTCAGGACAATAAATGACTTAAGTTATGATTAAGACCTGTCAATTATCCCCCCTCTCTTACCATTGATATATTGCGATAGGGCATGCTCATCCTCTCAATTTAGGGAAGTCGATACCCTGTATCTACAAACTTATATCACAACTTTGAGGATGTACATGATATATATAACATATAATGATAGGGATCAGTCGATAGTGTGGATCTCACAATGCAAGTAACTATGTCTTCGTGCTCTACCACATGAGACACGAAAAACAAAAATGTAAGATATACACGCCACACAAAACATAACAAAGCATACATCCAGGAATCAACGCAATGATACCAATATTTTATCATTGAAATCCTTGTTAGAATAAAAAAACCATGGTGGAAATTATCACCCACAAATCTAACTAGTGCACAAAATTTTTTGTCCATGTTAGGAGAATTTCAACACCCTACTAAGGATATACCTAGTTAAGAGTATATATAGCCCCATTAGAAGCTATTATAAAATTCATGTTAGGAACTACATAGTTAAGGGATGTGAAACTCCTTTAAGAGTCATCCTGTTAGAGGATTTGGTCTTCAGACCTAGTAGGGTCCTTCTTACCCTCTTAAGAGTAACCATGTTAGAGGGTTTTGATCACAAGCTGGCTAGGACATGTCTTGAGAATAAACTCATATGAAATGATTTGAATGTAGCACATTTTTCTTGAGATATATTCTTCAACACTTCTCAAATTATTGTTTTTTTATACAAGCATCCACTTCACCACTATAATCATCATATAAAAAATAACTCACAACAACTCAATTTCATCTCTTATAACCACATTTAGGTCGGTGGAATAACCCTAAATTGTGTTACATGAGTTGGCCTCCAAATCTTAATCAAAACTTATAAGAGATCACTCCAACATAGGACATTTAAGTCCTCAAGGTCATCCCTCAACAATATAACACTTAAAGTAATCGGTCTTTGACTTCATCGCTAAATCTATTTAACCAATTGACTAGACCGGTTTGACTGTTCATTGTTCTTACTAATATTACTGGTGTTTATCTCAAATCTCTGCCTATACATTATGTGATCGTAGATGTAGGTAAACATGACTCTATATACAATTTCTACATGATCACATCATCTAAATCCTTCAGATTATCACCGCACATTGAATTTATCATGACTGACTATGTTTTCACTGCTAAACTAGATACTTAGACAAATTCATATACAATCACCTTCATCTTCAGTGTAACTAATTTGACCTATGAAATAGACTTGTTTCCATAATTTAAAACACTACAGCATTCATCCCATGATCTAGGATATTCTCATCTTCATTAGATGTCAATAGTTTTAGGGTCTCCAAAATCGCACAAATCTCTTGTTGATATTTTCCAATGGCAATAGGTGCAACCTTCTTTTTCAGAATGGCCTTGCCTTCTTGATGGTGACCATGAACATGTCACTCATCAAGTTGCAAGAAGACTATTTAGTTACTCCTTTATTCATTTCACACTAATGATATAGATATTTTTTACTGATGTTTTATCAATGCAGTTTTAGTGGTACAACTTCTAGAATATCTAGTGACATAAAAAGATTTTTGTGAGACCTTCAATCCCATTGTTCACATTGATAGCCTATTGAAATTGTTTCTTATTTCCATTTGAACATATTATAGCCTAATACAAACTACCATCTTTGTGGAGCTAAACTTGTAAACAAGTTTGAACTAGTCCCACATTGGTCTATGCTCTTCATGACCCTATGTACATCATTTCTAGTTTCTTGTACCATCTCTCAAGTATTATTCGAATCAAATTACCACAATTCAGTTATGATAACTAGTCTTTCTTTGTGCTAGTTACATTATTCTTTGGTATCATATTATTTTTTTTCTGAGATATATTTACTCTGCAAGGATTTCATCTTTTTTATAATTATTTTCTTTATTTTTTGTGGCCTTATCCATCTATAGTGGAATATTTGTGTCATAACATATTGGTGGATAAATATTTATTTATTGGTCAAGATTATGATTTTACCACTTTATTACTTTATTCAAGCCCTCTTTTTGATTCCATCATTATTATTGTAATTATTTTTCTTGCACTTTCTACTTGACTTCATTTTTTTTGGAAGTTTTGAGTTATTTTGTTTGCCTCATATGGTTGGATCGAGAGTTGAGATTCTCACACTACACAACTATTATACTTCCAAACTCAACTTTCAATTCTTTCTTCGGTCAAAAAGGTTGTGGCAAAATTTGAGTGAGACTCAACCTAATGTTCAAAAATGATGAAAGTAGAATTCAAAAATAATATTGATTGATTTTCAATAGGATTCAATCGGATGATCTTTACATTGTTTAGAATTCACTTTATAAGCCATTTTTCTTGTGAATAACCACCTATGAAAATCTAACTTCCCATACCTAATTTATAAATTATTAATATGAACTTTAAAAATAACCTAAATCAGTGTAAAGCTCCAACATTCCTCCCTTATTAAATTAATCTAACCAAGAATGGAACATTGCAAGGGTTTTGAAACCAACCCTTCTAGAGACTTTGATGAAGCACCTTCATCCAATCCTACTCTCTCACTCAAGAAACACCAAACCGGTTGCATTAGTTGATCTCCTTATTATAGAACTTGAAACCATTTTCACAACATGACTATTCCCACCTCCCATGCACAATGAGATACATTTCCTCAAAAATTATACATCTCTTTTGAGTGTATCGAATTCCTCCTCAAGTGCTACACATGAAACATCTTTCCTCTGAAAGTATGCATCTCCTCTTAGGGTTTCTAATGCCTCCTCAAGTGTTGTAGAAAAAACCTCTCCTCTATTGTACAAATCACAATGAACATACCTACACATGAGATTCCTTTCCTCCAAAAGTCCACATCTCCTTAAAACGTATCTAATGCATCCTAAAATTCTCAACAAATCATTAATGAAATATTTTCTCCCCTCACTCCTTGAAAGGAAAATCGTGATGCCAAGCCCCATCTTTTATTCAAGGACACAAATACGCCAAATATTATATTTTCTTTAAGGAAAAAATTGACAATCCCCGTTTCTCCATGGACACAAATAGGGTGCTTCCCATGCAATGAATCTTCCCTGAGTGAGAAGCTATCTTGAGATGATAGAAAAATACATGACTCCATTTCTTCTAGCTTCCTATTGTTCTCAAACCTTACCTATCGTAGATAGTATCCAACCTTTGAATTTTTTTATGTCTATAATCAATATCTCTTATAAATTTGGCCACTGTCCTTTTGTGGCATATAGGCATAGTAAGAGGATAACATTAGAGAGAACCACATGGAGATACTCATTTAAAACCCTTCTTGACTCTAAATTCCTAGTCTTATCAATAGAAAACAATTTTATTTTAGTTATGAATCCTTCGCATATGAGGCACATTGTGCTCTACCCAAATCGCAACCAAGCATGCATAGTTCAACATAAGTTACAAGTTAAATGTAGGCACATATCCTGAATCACCTGTTAAATGTAGGAACATAAGTTAGCAAAACATGTGAGAATAAAATTAGAAAAATTTGTACCTTAACTTATTCTCCTTACATGATTGGAAGAAGAGCCTCTCCTAGTTCTTCCTCCTAGAGTCTTTGCGTGAGGGCATTGTTCAAAGACACCATGGCTAGGAAAGGAATGAGAAATGCTCTATACTCATGTGTGATCCAACTCATTTGCTAATTCAAAATATCATGACATTTTAAGAACTATGCTAGGTGTGAATGACCTCTAAGACAGTCATGTACCATTGTTTGTGACTTGAGACCTATCTTTTTCAACATATGTGACAATATTTTCAACTTTGAATTGCATAGGAGGTAAGATACTCTCTGCAGGCTAGTAAAGGCTATTACCACCGTGGTTAGAATCCTAATCAATCTCTAAATTCATACCAAAGACCACGGGTAATGAGGTGTAACTGGAATTAGTAGAAGTTTTAGTCTGATGAGAAGGAAATGAAACTTGGCCACCATCTTCAGCATAATATGTCATCCCTTCTTCTGGATGCAAGATAACTTCTACAAGAGGAGCATCAGATTCTTTGTCTTTATGGTTTCTACTAGAATAATTTTTTTTTGATTCTATCCATTTGAGGAAGGAGAAAAATCCTCTATGCCAACATTCCAGTGGATACCTATAGAATTAGTCTCAACCAATGACTATGTGAGAATAGGCTTATGTGAAAATGATACATAGGAGGGACAGAAAGTGATTGATATATATTACCACTTTGTGACTAATGTAAAGAAAATGTATTCTTATTACCAATATTGATAATATATGTCAATGGTATGAACTCCTTGTTAGAATAGTCCCAAAGGATAACTGAGAGGGGGGGGGGGGGG
>MU224184.1:653030-663988 GCA_018584345.1 Thuja plicata
TCAATATTTGTGATTAGATCTATGGTTTTTTTAGATCTATAAAATTAGTAAACTTTGATAATTGATTTCTTCTTTTGTTTCTACTTCATCTTAATTTCATTTTTCTAAAATTCATAAAGCTTTAATATTATTTAGAAAATATTAATATTTCTTAATAATTTTTTATAATTTAATATACTAATCATTTACTAATATTCACATATATTTGAATTATTCTTTATTATTTCATAATAATTTTCTTTATTTTAGAAGGAATGTTAAGTATTTCTTAACATTTTTGTATTTTAGGGAACCTAATCTTTCATAATGTTTTCCTATGTTTTAAAGGATATACATATTTTTTAACAATTCTTTATATTTTAAGGAATCCTAACATTTTTTGAATTTTTCTCTTTCGACAATTACAAGACTTATTATTAAATAATTCTTATATTTATATTATAATATATCATAACGCAAGTACACGCCACTACGTGGCACTTGTTTTCTATATTTTAGGTGTATTTTAGTTGGTTAATTTTATTATACAATTATACTATTAATTTTAGTTTTTTTAGTATTAATTTGTCAATAAAATAGAATAATTAATGAGAAATTACAACTTTTAAAATTTCAATAAGAAAATTTTTAAATATTTATTTAAATCAAAATATTTTCATAAAAAATATTTACAAGTTTATTTTTTAAATTTGCAACAATGATTTACATTATTCTTAAAAAATTAATCAAAAAATTGATTAATGGGTTAATTTGATGGCTCTTATTCATTCACTTCTTATTAGTGTAACCCTCAACAATCAAGTGACTTTATCTTGTAGTTGTTTGGGTTAAACCATGCTTAGACTTTGAGGGTGTGTCTTCTACTACCCACCTTTTCACCTTTTTTTTAATAATAAAATATTTTCTTTCATAATATACAAAGAAATATAGTCATTATTGCTAAAAGTAACTTAAATATTGCTTAAAATTGTAACTTATTAAGACCTTTATTTATTTCCTTTTTTCCCCTTATTTCTCAATTTGTTTAGCCTTTTGCAACTCATTAAGTTGTTTAATTCTACTTTTTTACCCTTATCTCTCGATTTGGAATGCCTTGAATCTCAAGGTGTGATTATTCTCATATTTTCTCAAGGCCCCTTTTACTTCTTTGTCTTTCATTGCAGGCATGACCTGCTTCAATGTATGTTCCCTTATATCTTTTTCATTTTGTACTGCATTCTTCCAGGGAATAGATACTACCTTAAATAGGTCTTCAATCATATAACTCTTCAACTCAGAAGGGTCATATTTCCACTTTGCTATCTTCTCCACCACTGCTTGCTCAATCTTCTTCTTTTCTTCTTCTAACCTAGAAGCATAATTTAGTGACTTCAAAGAACTCATGGCTCTTCCTTCTTTAAGGTCTTTAATCATCTAATCAAGTGTGGGTGTTGGCTTAGTGAAGACCACAATTACTTCTTCATCATCATCTTCATCATCACTTAGTATAAGTTTTCTCCTTGATCTTCTCAAGGTGACAATAGGATTAGTGCCTTTTTTTCCTTTTTCTGTTTAGGTGTTGTCTTCCTCTTCTTCTTTGGAGTTTAAATATCATTTTCTTTCTTTTCAGATTCTACTTCCTCTATCTTAAATGTATCCTCTATTTTAACTGATTCCTATTTACTCTCAGAGATGGTAGGAGACTCAGAGGTCTTGCCATACTTCTTCTTGAATGTATCAATTCTCTTCCTTCCTCTTTTCAATATCTTAGGAATCTCAATCTCCAAAGATATCCTGCTCTTTGATTCCTCATATGTTCCAAAGTAAGGTGCCTTTCGATTGATAGGTTCATTCACAAGAGCCTTTATGATATCTTTTGTGTCATCATTGTTAACTTCATATGGCAGGGGTTGTACCCATACAACCCTAGGCTTTACTTCTTGTATATAAACCTTATCACAATCAACTAGAAAACATATTTCATCTTTGTACTTCTCAACTAGTTGTTTGGGAATTCTATATCTACTTTGCATATTCTGTTTGAAACTCTTAAAGTATCCATCCATAATGCTATCAAATTTATCTCCCATTTGAGCTATGAATTCATTAATTTGATGGATGAGTTTTCTATCCTTCATCCAGGCTACTATTCCTTTGGAGGGAAAGAACTTCTCAACATAAAAGAGTGTGCAGATTTGAAGAGAACCAACCTTACATGAATTGGTTTTTGATACTCGGATGATTTCCATATTCTTTCTCAACTGAGTGAGTTGCAATTGTGCTAGGTAGAATACCAGATTCTTCTTTACTACTTTGTATGCTAGGTCAATAGCTTTGCATACAACACTATTGGATTTGCTTGAGTTGTATATCTTGTGGGCTATGACATGAATGCCAAATTTCATCTCGATATCAATTACTCTGTCAAGTCTCATGCCTTTTCCATCCCACTCGGAAAGAGTTAACTTAGCTAGTTCATCCCTAGTTATGGTTTTAGTAGCTTTTGGCTTATCTAGCATAGGGAACCCGGTGACACAGTGAATTATCTTCTTAGTGATCTTCACAGGATGATCCAACCATAGTTGCATTTTGTTAACATGACTAAGAACATATCCCATCCATTTTCTCTTGAAATCCCTTGACATGTGTATGATGTGTGTCAAACCCTTGGTTTTGAGGTGCTTTTGCTGAGGCTTCAAATTCCTGTTGGTACATAATTTATCATATGCTTGATTCATCTCACTGGTTGGAAGCTCTTGTATGTTGTAGTGATATAAGTTATGAATGTCGATAACCAGTAACACTCTTGGAGGAATTAGGGAATGAGCTCCCTTGGTTCTATCTCCTTTGAAACTTACAAATGAATCTTGAACACCAGCGGATCACAAATTACATTCCTTACTAGCATCTCAGAACCTTTCTTGACCTTACTTTTGGAAGTGGATGCCATACTGCTCGGAAGAAATGATCAAACTTTTCTTTCAATCATGAATTCACACTGAATTGCTAAGGGCTCTGAAATAACTTGTAAACTAAAATATTTGTAAGCAATTCTCTTTACAATCCTTCATTTATAAGAGATTTTTAACCATTAGAGTATTTCATTAAATGCTCTGTACATAGTAGCTGGTGTGACTCAGGTGTTTCTCCAAGATTCACTCAGAAGCTTGGGTGAAACTAACTTTCCAATTATCAATACTACGTGACTCAGCTCGGGTAAGCTAGAGTGACTCGGGTCTAACTAACATTCTAACTCAGGTTGAACTATAATATGTCCTCATGCATCAATATGTGTATATGGACTGTATTTCTTATCTGGAACTGATGTAGGATGGCTTTTAGTGCACAGTTCTAATCATCTCCTTACTTTCTTATTCTATAATGATAGATCCACCCATCTCACTATTTAGGGTGTCATTAGATCCTTCATTTCTTCGATCTAAATTTTCTAAGGACTTCCTTACGCATTGCTTGCTTATCTGAGTTCTGATTTTAGAGAATTTGGCTTTTCCATTCTCAAAACTGGTATCAACATTTCTTTGTTCATAAAGTTCTTTCTTAGATGACCGAGTTGCTTGCACAAATAACATCTTTTAGTAGGATATCTTTTTTTGATGTGAGTCTTCATACAATTTACACCAATGTGTCAATATTCACCATAATGAAAACATCTGTACCAAGTGTTGTAATCCCAACCAAAAATTGCTTTGGCTAATTGTTCAGCAGGATTCCATTTTTTAGTTCTACACTCAAAAGATTTATGACCTTGTTTGTTACATTTGTAGCCTTTCCCTTCAAACTTAGGTTTCTCTTTGAATTCACTTGATCTATCTCCATGTTTGTTGCAACTGTAGCATTTTCCATTAAATTTTGACTTTCCATTGCTCCAACATTTATTTGATCTATGCCTTGTCTTACCACAATAATTGCATGTAGGTTTGTTGTTCCTTTGAGCTCCTTTCTGTGAGGATTCACCATGTTTAGTATAAACTAATCCAATCTTTCCATGATGTCTGAGTTCTGCTGCTTGATCCATGCTAGTTTGTGAATTCATCATACTTTCATTTGTTTTCTTTTTAGTATTGAGATCATTCTATATTCTTTCATTTTCATTTTTTTTTCCTTAGATTGACAACTTCTTGTGTTGCATTATTGAGTTGGCTTACAAAATCCTCTTGTTGAAGTGACAAGTGTTGGATTTCATTATCTTTTTCTTCTAATCTTGTACTCAACAATCTTTTATCTTCTTGTGCAATATTTCTGTCATCTTCTTCTTTGTTCTTTAGCTCCATGACTTCACACATTTTTATTGAGTGAACTTACTATTCTTTTTTCAATTTTTTTACTTCTTCATGTAAAATGAGATTCTTTGCAAGCAAGTCTTCAATGGCTGCATCATCTTCTTCTAAGCTTCTGTCTTTTCAAAATTCTTGAATTCTTTCTTCTATATAGTTCTTTTCATTCATCTGCACTGCTAATTATTTTCTTCTCTTCAGGGAAAGAGAATTGCTCCTTAAGTATTATGATCTGATCCATGTCCAATTTAAGATCTATCTTTTCATTCTCAATGGATTTCTCAAGTTTGTAGGTTTTCGTATCCTCTGATCTTATCTCAAGCTATTAAACTTCTAATTAGAGAACCACCACTCTGATACCAATTGTTGGAATTATATGATGTGCCCAGTGACTGAGAGGGGGTGGGGGGGCTAAATCAGGAACCAATAAAACTTAATCCTTTTAATCCATAATTATGTTAACTTATTTGTTTGTATCCATATAACTTGAAAGTAAAGAATCAGACAAAACACATAAAAAAATATTTGGTTACACAGAAACCTTCCAAAAGAAAGTAAAACTGGGGTAGGGATGATACCCACAAGATTTAGTACAGCAATATAAATTTATCCTGTTAGAGCTTACAATGACCACTTCTAATGGTTTGCCCTGTTAGGAGCATAGAAAGGACTGTTAGGTCCACCTTGTTAAAGGATTTTGTATAATACAATAAGTAATGCAACTCGGTTAAGAGATTAAAGAAAGGACTGTTAGGTCCAACTTGTTAAAGGATTTTTCTGATCCACTTGTGAGATTGAACCAGTTGATGATCTACTCTGTGCAACTGTGATTGCTAAATAAGATCCTTTTCAATATAACTAATCACCTGAATGTGATAGATGAGACTTTGTTGTCCTGAATATTTTTGCACTTAAATTAGACTGCCATTTGCATGCCTTATGCATACATTATTACTCATATACTCTTCACATAATCATAATTATTATCTACATATTAGATAAAACAAACTATCTTACATATATATATTTATCCAAAAAATAACTTTGTAAGTCAGATTACAATAAAAATTATATTTAACAATATATGCAAAGTCGGCTTCAAACTGTCACTCGGGTCCAAAAGACTACTCGAGTGATAAAATGTCACTTGGGCAATGCTGAACACTCAGGTGATGCTAAACATTTGGGTGATGCTAAACACTCAGGCGATACTATATACTCAGGCAACACTGAATGACTAAGTGTTTTGACACTAATTTACAATATGTCTTTCCATAAGGTCTACATGTATATTTTTTTTTTCATCAGCAAAATAGCTCTATAATAGCCAATAATATATGTGGTGTTTGGTTCTTAGAAGTACCTTCATGTACTGATATATCATTGCATTCCATTTCCAAGCTTTCATCAACATCAATGATCTTCTGATAATGTATAGGCTGATGCAACCTCCTAGTCATTTGAGTGACCACTAGACAAGGGTCAGACCCCTAGTCTCTTCCTTAGGTACTCAAATGTGTCTATTTGTAATGGATTTATGAATATGTCTTTTAATTATTCTTTGGATTGAACATATTTTAGTATCACCTCTTTCTCTTGTACTTATTCCCTTAAGTAATGATACTTAATAGAAATGTGCTTTGTCTTAGCATGCATGACCGGGTTCTTGGAAATGTTGATAGCACTTGTATTATCACAATGGATAATTACTGATTCAAGAATTTTCATATTCATACCTTCCAGTAATTGGTTGGTCCATGCAATGTTAGATAATTTTGTAGCAGTAGCCACATATTCTGCTTCTGCGGTAGATTGTGATATGCATCCTTGATTTTTACTTATCTATGTGACAAGTTTGTCAGCCATAAAGAATGCTCCTCCTATTGTGTTCTTTTCTATCATCTATGTTTCCAGCCCAATCGGCATCTATATAGACTTGTAGCTCAAATTTTCCTTCTTTATTACACCATAGACCATAGTCTTTGGTATTCTTTAGATATCTTTGAATTCCTTTGACAATAGTCATGTGTGATTCCTTGGGATTGGTAGAGAATCTTGCAACAATTCCAACTACATGTGCAATATCTGCTCTAGTATGTACAACACACATGAGTTTTCCAATCATAGATCTATATAAGGTCTGATTTACCTTGGTTGACTTGTCTTCCTTTGTCAATTTGCATCTAGTTTCCATAGGTGTTACAATTGGTTTGGAGTCCTCCATTTTGAATATCTTCATAAATTCTTTGATGTATTTGGATTGTTTGATGTAGATGTCTGCATCCGATTGTATAATCTATAGATCAAGAAAACATTTGATCTCCCCAATTATTGACATCTCAAACTCTTCACTCATTTCATCAGCAAATGGTTTGCATAACACATCATTACCTCCAAATATGATATCATCAACAAATATCTCAGAAATTAGAATTTTATCATCAATATCTTCTTTTAAATAAAGATTATTGTTATCACTTATTCTTACAAATCCAATACTTATAAGATAAGAGTGAAGTCTTTCATACCATGCTCTTGGTACTTGCTTTAATCCATACAAGGCTTTGTGTAGTCTACAAACCATGTTTCTCTTGTTAGGATAAAAAAACCCTTCACATTGTTAAATGTATACTTCTTCTTCTAATATTCCATTTAGGATTGTAGATTTGACATCCATTTGGTATATTTGAATCCTTTAAATGCAACATAAGAAAGTAGAATTCTTACTCCTTCTAGTCTACTGACGGGTGCAAAGGTTTCTCCATAGTCAATACCTTCTTCTTGTGCATACCCTTTGCATACTAATCTTTCTTTTTTTTCTTGTGACTTCTCCATTCTCATTCAGGGGTGATCCCACAATAGTAGGTTACACTTTTTTGCCTAAACAGACATTGAAGTCTACATTTTGAAAACAACTTTCATTTTCGGATGCATATTTTCTGATTTGAATGGTTTTTGTTTTCTCTCACTAAAACTGCTATGTTGCTAAAAACATCATTTTCAAAAAGTTACATTGACTTCATAGAGCATAACTTGTTTTCTAAAATAGATATGAATGTGATTATTTACAATTTGGTTTTATAACATCCATATGGAGGGCACGCAATTGATTTGATGACATTATCATGATTATTGCATATTTTATAAATGTTTGAAGTAGAGTAAAGCATAATTTTGACATACATTGACTACATAGCTTATAACTTCTTGTGTATTTATCAAAATTAAATTTTTTTTTTTGATAGAAAGTAGACCCAAAGAAGGAGGGCACTATTATTTTTCAAAAAAAAAAATTCTCTTTTCTACTATTTTTCAGTGAACGTCAAACTTGGAGGTTTATATTTGATAAAAACCTACATTTGATACACGTTAAAAAACATAGACCTAATTAATTCAAAAATTGTCAAATCTATATTCCTTAGAAAGATCATATAGAGTAATTTTGTGGTGCAAAAGGAAGTTTCCCTATTATTCCATTTGAGCCCTGCGCTTGAGCCCCGAGCCATGAAAACTGCAGATTTCTGTTAGCTTTTGCAAATGGACTCTAATAAGAGGGTTTTGATAGAAAGTAGTTTCGATTGAAACTAATTAGTTTCGATCAAAACTAATTAGTTTCGATCAAAACTACTTTATATCAAAATTAATTGAGTGAAATTTCCATATTGAAGGACTTTCAATAGAAAGTACTTTCTATCGAAAGTCCCTACTTTCTTTCAAAAGTACTTTCTAAATCTGCCTTCTTTGTGAGTTTTAGGAGGAATTTATTCCTCCAAAAAAGTGTAACCCACTATTGTGGGTTCACCCTCAGTTTCTTTTTGAATATCCATTTGGTACCAATGAAATTCTTTTCATTCAGTCTAGGTACTAATGTCCATGTTTTATTCTTCATAATCTATTCTATCTCTTCATTCATTGCACTTACCCATTCTTGATTCTCATTTGTAGTATTAATAGATTTAGGCTCAAAATCACAAATCAAACATCTAGTGGTCAGTGACTTACTTCTTTTTCTCATTCCTTCCTTTTTGTCTCCTATGATATGGTTCTATGGATGGTGTCTTCTGACATATCTGGAAAGTACCAATTCAGATCTTTTCTTGTTATTTTTATCATCATCTTTACCTTCATTTTGATCTTCATTGCTCGATACATCATTAGGAGAAATTTCCTAATTTTTGGTGTTTGTAGCTTGTTGCTCAGGTGCATTGTTTTGTTGCTTAGTAGCAATACACTATTGCTCAGGAAGAGTGTCAGGTTCTTCACTATAGACAAATCTATTGTAATCTTCCAATTCTTTTCTACTTTCCTCATAATTTTTCTCAGCAAATCCATCCACTTTAAAATTTTCACTTTTAATGGATATGGCGAGCGAGAGAGAGAGTGGAGCGGGTGACCAAAGGCCGACGTCACAAGGGACTAATTTGAATCTGGCTTTGGGTGGGAAACCTTCTAGCTCAGGAAAGAGCGATCAGAGTACCTGCCAGGGCCAGGGTATCGACCAAGGTACCAAGGATGTGACATGCAAAGGGGTCCCACAGATTTGGCAGCCGAATCTAGGAGGAAAAATGGGCATGCACCTAAAAATAGTGAGATGGGTGTGGCTAGGGCCCCACTGGGGCAGTGGACTAATCTTTTTAGAGTCAAACCCTCTGGTAAGTCTCCTTTCCCAAATATCAAGCTTGTTTCAAACAAAGATAAAGGTATCTATGCTTTAGAACTGCCCTTTGAGCTTATAGATCATAATATTATGAGCATGGTTGCGACTCTGGTGGGTAAGTTCATTGGTTCCAGACCCAATATTGAAATAGTCAGAACCTTTGTTAAAAACAAATGGGATATTAAAGGCCAGGTTGCGGTAATGGCAATGGCAAAAGGATTCATGTCTTTTGAGTTTTTTTGTCAAGAGGACCTGTCAAAAATCCTCTATGCTGGGAATTGGTCAGTAGGCAGATCTACCCGTATTATGCAAAAATGGACCTCTAATCTAGATCTCAATAAGGACTTTCTGACCCAAGCTCCTATTTGGGCGTGAATTCTTGAGTTGCCTCTAGAGTATTGGCATGAGGATATTTTTGAGGGTATTACTAGATCCTTCAGGGAGCTGCTATCTATTGACCCTATTATAGCAGCAAAGAAGCAACTAACTTATGCGAGGATTTGCATTGGAGTTGATGTGGGCCAAGATATTCTTGAATCTATTGTTTTCCAATCAATATTGGGAAGAAGAGTGCAAATGATTGAATACAAGAGTGTCCCTTTTTCCTATTTCCACTGTAAGAAAGCCGAACATAAAGCTAACAAGTGCCCAATGGCCACGGCAAAGGAAACTGCTCGAAAGGAGTATATTAAACAAGGTAAGAGGTAGGATAACCAGCCCTTGCATAAGGATCTCTTACACACAAAAAAAATTTGGATAGAGAAAATCCCTAGTGACAAGTTACAACAAAAGAAAATCCCGCAAGGGATTCTTTCTGGTGAGAACCGGGAAAGGCACATAGAACAACCATCTTTTGAAAAGGATATACCAATAGAGGAGGAATCAATAGCCCTCCCAGATATTAACATAGAGGGTGAAGCAGTTGTAGTTATCCAAAATCAGCTGGGGGATAATAAGGGGTCGTATGACAAGGAGAGCAGGGAGCCTTTTGCTAAGGGGGAGATAGTTGAGGCCAGTATTGACCTCTCTCTTCTCCCTGACACACAAGAAGTGGGGTGATTTGAGATGGGTAAGGAAAAATACCTATCCCAGCTTCCAAATGAAAGTAGCAGTGATCTCCTTTCACCAAGGAAAATAAGCCAATTCTTGGAAATGGTTTCCTCCTCTACACCGGGTCAAATCTCAAGAATGGAAGCTCTTTTTGACAGTTACAAAGATGTATCAAAGGACAATGAGGGAGCATGGATAACAATGAAAAATAAAAATAGTAGAGAACCATCCCTAGCATCACCCACAACAACAAGAAGTAGGGCTAAAGCAGGCACAGGAAGCAAGTTAAACATGCCTGGTAGGAAGAGTATGTATCAAATCATAAAGGAAGAAGAAAAAAGAAATATAGCGGATGGGTACCAGAGGACCATCCAAGAATCTGTGAAGAAAGCATGAAGATCATATCTTGGAACATCCATGGGCTAAATGGAGCCCATAAACAAGAAATCATAGAGCCAATGTTAGTACTCTCAAATTTTGAAGAAATTTGGAGTGACTACACTTGAAATTTTCTCTAAATGCAGATTGTTGCCCTAAGAAACTCGTGGAAAAGGCATATTTTGAATGCATGTAGAAAGAGGCCTCTTGATTTTTGTCAGAAACTGCTTGGGAGACATATTCCTCACCTTTCATTTGGCATATACAGTGGGTTCGAACTCTCAAATTTCAGTTCTGACTTGTTTTGGAAGTAGCCATTTGGAGGCGCTTATCATAAATCTGCATTTTTGCTAAGTGTCATTTTACTGTATAAGGCCTAGTTTGCTTCTAAATAACTTGTGCCATGTTAAATTTCATGGCCCGCCACTTTGAGATTATTTATTATACATATCAAAGAACTTATGTTCCAAAGGTCAATCCATTTCGAGTCTGTTTGATTGGATTTTGGATCTCCCAAAGTTGGTCTTCCAGAATTGTCTTGCTTCTTGGTTCTGTCCAGATTTCTGAGTAGCCCTTTTTGACATGTTACAACTTTTGAC
>MU224184.1:664063-679590 GCA_018584345.1 Thuja plicata
TTTATGAAATCAGATAACAAGTTTTCAAGAACCATTCTGATAGTGAATAATTTTGATTTCCTGTGTTTTCAAGTGCAGAATTGGTAAGTGACCTACTTTGAGCTTTTCAAAATATATACCCGGGTGAGAATTTTGGATAATTGACTTGTCCCTCATATTG
Source organism: Thuja plicata (assembly GCA_018584345.1). NCBI lineage: Eukaryota > Viridiplantae > Streptophyta > Pinopsida > Cupressales > Cupressaceae > Thuja > Thuja plicata. The sequence goes on from MU224184.1 coordinate 664,224, forward strand.
AAAATGTAGGAGTGTACCTACCTGAAGATTTACAGACTCCTACCAATCCATTTATCCACTTTTCCAGAGCCTTTCCGTTTCCAATTTATTAAAGTTTCACTGAAAATGCTGAATCCAGAATTAAATGACATACTTTGTCCTTTCATCATTTGCACCCAGTTCGAGGTCAGATATAATTGAATATGGATTTTCATTGTAGACCTAGGAATGAAATCATCTGTAGATTCCCAAGTTTTGACCAATCTGGTAGATCACTTTTCTTTGTCGATTTCAAACCCGATTTCTACATATTTATTATGTTTTGGTTCAAAAAGTGTAAAGGTTCTATTTTTGCAAATTGGTATCAGTTCAGAAGTTTGTTTTTAGAAGAAGACAACTGAGGGGTCATGTTCTACATATGACATTCAGTCAGGCTCCAGAGGTTGAGCTTCTGAAAGATCTTTTTGATGACCCTATGAATTCAGTTTCGGAGGCAATTTATTTAGTTTGCAGTGCGGAAACGAGTTAAGTTTCAGAATGGCTATTTTGCAAGAGTGATGTCTTTCTATCTGAACAATGTTTTCAGGATCCGATTATGGGACCATCTTCATTACATATCAATGTACTATTTGACTTTGTGGGGAAGTTTTGGAATGTGATTTTGTCATTTTTGCAGTGGTCGATCCGATGGAGATTTGTGGTGTTTCAACATCTGCATTTGCATAGTGTCCTGAAAGTGATAGGTTTGATTATTTGCGTCTTATGCCAGATTATGAATCTGAAGGTTCCCTTTTGCACTCATATTCAGTATGGATGATTGAATTACTTTTCTAAGTAATGTTTCCTCTAGGGCCAATCCAGTATTGTTCCGATTGGCACTTCTAGCAGGGCTTGCATAAGTTGGAAGTATTCCAGTTGCAGAATAAGATGAAATTGCCTACTTTCCATATTGTTATCTTGAAGCCTGAATCTTTTCAAGTTATTCCTATGGATGACAATTGCTCAGATATTGGAAAGAAGAACAATGAAGAAATCCATACTAAAGGAAAGATGCCGACACAGAATGATAGAGAGTATCTACATGAGGTAATGTGCATTTTGAAATAAAGACTAATGTGATACAAGGGAGTTCAATGTGTTTTAAACCTGCATTAAGAAAAGACATCAAAAGCCCATGCACCATACATGGAATATAATGTTTAAAAACTAAAAACAAAGGTAGGCTTCCATATGATGTGTGATCTTTTGTGGAGCAGATGTGAACGTTTTTATGCAAGTAGGGGAGTAAATGACTTTAAGGTTTATGTGTTGTTTTTGACAGTCAAACAATAAAGAAAATTGTTCCTTTACCTTGCGCAAGAAGCTTGGGAATGTGCAATGTTTTTTAAGCATATACATTTGGAAGTAAAAGCTATTGCTAGTGTAAAGCGAAATTCCCCAACATCTGTGTAGCATTTGTAAAAAAAAAATCATGTTATATGGTGAGTGTAAGTTTTGCTAAGTGAAGAAACTTCCAAGTTAATGCAATCAGTAGTCTACGCCAGTAAAAGAGGAGTGGGCTTCCAATACTGTTAAAAGCATTTGGAAGTAATGCTCACACCATGAAAGGAGAAGGATTTTACGCCATTTTTGAGGGCATTTTTCATTGAGAAAATTAAGCAATGGTAATCAGCGCAGCAGCAACCATAAACGGAGGATGTGAGCTATTTGAATAGAAACTCCCAAGCTAATGCAATCAGCAGGTGTAAAGCCAAACTTCACAGCCATATGTGCATAAGTAGTAATATGAGGGATTTTGTTTCAAAATCCAAAAGACTCCTGCACATTTGGAGGAGTAATTTCAAATGCCAGGCAGGTGAGCAGGCTGCGATAGCAGATGGAGCCTTTGTTTTGTTTGTTTTAGTTTGTGAAGGGGGAAAAACTTCATTGTATAATCTGCTGCATGGGGAAGGTGTTTATAAAGTTTTAAAAAATGTTGCAAACCATAAAATTCATAATATCTTCTTGCACAGACAAAGGGAGTTGCAGATCTTACTGTGCAAAGTGAGGGTTTTCATTGTTTTTAAAGATAAATTTGCAGATCTTACTCCACAGGAAGTGGCACCCAGACCACTAGAAGACAACCATGGTCTTCGTTTGCAAGATAACAAAGACATTAAAGAGCAGTTTTGATGATAAGTCCCAGGAAGATGAAAAATAGTGAGATTTCAATATCCCACATTCAGTGTGTAAAGGGCATTTTTGGTATTTATATACCAAAATGCAAACATTAGAGGTAAGAATGAGAGCCCAGAGGCTCTTGGTGAGCTCCTAGGGGCTGGAAGTTGACTTGCATGAGCTCTACTTAGTATTTTGAAGCAAAATCCAAAAATGGCTTTAAACTATGAGATGATATATCCCACATTGTTCCCACAGAGGCAAATTGAAGGCTTTATATACATAAAAACACAAACATATAAGTTTGAAGTTGAAGAGGAAGCTATCCATGTTCCCCCAGCCATCCGACCGGCTCAGTTTCTATGCCCAAAAATGAAGGAGATCAAATTTTGATGAAAATGAACAAAAGCTAAGTAGTCTCTCAGTCGCACCGGAGGAAGGAGATCATGGGATTGGCTCACGACTACGCGACCGAGCTCGTCGCGCAGTCATGCAGCTTTTAGTCGTTCAGCCGCATAGTCCAAAATTGCTCATCGCGCAGTCACGTGCAAAACTTGAGGTCATTGAAAATGCATGCGAGTGGGCAGTTTGGCTCATCGAGCACTTGCACAAGGTTTGTGTTGAGGCCAAAGGGTGTTGCGACTGGGCGGTAATGGCCTAGTCGCGCACTTGTGGAGGCAAAAGTGGAGATAGTCAGGAGTTAAAAAAGTAATTTTTAAACAAATCAGCAAGCGCCACTTGTCAGATTCTTGTGCAATGTGAGCAAAACAGAGTAAAATACACAGAGTTTTAAATTTTATTTCAATTCAATACTTTGACTATTGAAAATTGTCAAGTATTTCAAAATTGTTCAGAAAGTGTGCACGAAAAGGCAAAGTATTTTGATGATTCAGGGGGAAATTTAATCAGAAGTATCAGCTATTATATATCGTTGGAAAGGTATTGAAGAGAGGAATATGATTTTATAGACCATTTGAGGTCATAGAAAATCAGATTTTGGCAGTAATAGAAGGAAGTGGTTGCAGATATTTTATGAGAGAGAAGGACAGATGTCGGTGACTAAATTTGTTTCTCTCATTCTCCTATATCTAAGTTTTCTTCTGAATTGTAATATGATGTTGAAATTTATGCTGCTGGGAAGCTTCCAGGCTTTGGATTTTTTATTTTTGTGTTCATGGTCTTGCAATGTATAGTTTTAGATAATTTTTAATGAAAATCAAAGGAAATCCCTATTCAGAACTTGTATGATGTCTTTGTATGTTTGTTTTGATTCTTGTATATTAACTTGTAAGGCATGTTAATATACCAGTTCCAAGGTATCTGTGCATTTGAATCTGAGTTTCTCTCAAGGAGAGCAAGTCTTGTATTCAAATTCTGAGAATTTTAAGTCTGCATATGAATATGATGTCCAGGAATTGAAATGAGAAGAATGGATTGCAAGGAATTTCATTCGGGTTTTTGAGTTTGGAGTTAGAAGTTTTCTGGGATTGCACATCTGTTTGACTATGTTGCCCAATAAATAAGGAACTGGTCTCTGGTTTATCTTGTAGTTTCTTCATCAATCAATTATTCAAATCATTTTCCCTTTCTGTTTAAAGAGCTGTGAATGATTATTATATCAACTGTGATGGGTAGGAATCCATCCCCTGATTCATTGAAAGAAGTGAATCCAACAGGTACACCCGCCTGAGCCTTTGAGCTCAAAGTGTAGGAGGGTTTGTTTGATCCTCGTTAATTAGCCTTTTATTTGACAAGGTTAGGGAAAAACGCTAACACCTGGATCAGGCTGAAATTCATAGAGCGGTCTTCTCTTTACCTACAGAGAAAGCCCTGGGCCCAGACAGGTTCCCTTCTTTCTTTTTCTAGAATTATTGGAAAATTATCAAAGAAGACATTGTCAAAGCACTACAAGAATTTTTTGGTGCCAACAACCTTCTCAAGGAGATCAATGCCACTTTCCATGTCCTCATCCCAAAAATCCTAGGTAAAGATTCTTTTGATTGTTTCAGGCCTATTAGTCTGTGTAACTCTTTTTATAAGATTATCTTGAAATTCTTAACTCTCAAACTTCTTAAGACCCTCCTGACACTTATTGCTCCCGAACAATCGGGTTTTGTCCCTAGAAGGCAAATTTTGGGCTCTATAACGGTGGTGCACAAGGTGATTCACTCTTTGGAAGAAGGCAAGAGGGAAGGTTTCCTGCTCAAACTAGATCTCTCCAAGGCTTATGATAGGGTTGACTGGACCTTCCTAAGAAACATTATGGGCACTTTTGGTTTCAATGACAAGGTCTTAAAGATCATTTCCTAGCTGATTACTACCTCATCTTTCACTGTTTTGGTGAATGGGTCTCCCTCATAATTCTTCAAATCCTCTCGAGGACTTCGGCAAAGGGACCCCCTCTCCCCTATCCTTTTCATCATCTTGGCTAATTGCTTAGGAAGGTTTATTCATGAACATAGAATCAGGGGGATTATTAGGGGGCTAAGACCCTCTTCATGACCTTTCACTTTTACTCATCAGCAATTTGTTGATGACACTATTCTGGGGTGGGAGTCTTCGGTGAAGGAGGCTAGAAATGTAAGGAATATTCTCAATTCTTACTCCAGCACTACAGGGCAGCTTATTAACTGGAACAAGAGCTCAATTTTCTTCATCAACACTCCAGAGGATAGACAGAGGAGAATGGAAAGTATTCTAGGCTGTGACATTAGCTCCTTTCCTACTTCCTACCTAGGCCTTCCGCTTGGAAGCAAATCCCCAGAAGCTTTTTGGAGAGGCCTTATAGATAGATTCAATAGGAAATTGGCGGCCTGGAAGGGCATCACCCTGAGTCAGGTTGGTAAAATTACTCTGATTCAATCCACATTCCAAAACCTCCCTACCTATGCTCTTAGCCTTTTCACTATCCCTGCAAAGGTGGCTGACACTCTGGAAGCCATCCAGAGAAAGTTCCTATGGGTAGACAAAGATGGAAACAAGAAATACCAACTAGTGGCCTAGGATAAGGTATGAAAGCCAAAAAAATATGGAGGCCTAGGGATCAAGCAGATGAAGCAGTTCAACAGAGCTTTACAAGCCAAACAGATTTGGAGAATCTTCAATTCAATAGGGGAATGTAGGGACATCATGAAGGATAAATATGCAGCCAACTTAACCTTCAAAAAATTCATTAGCAAAGACTCCAACCTGAAGGGTTCCCACATTTGGAATGGCATTCTGAGGACCAAAGGAATAGTGACTAGAAAAATGAGATGGAAAGTGGGTAATGGCGAGAAGGTAAATTTTTAGCATGATGACTGGCTCAGATAGGGACCTTTATGGAATTTGGAGACTTACAAAAAATGGGTTGAACATTGCATGGATAGGTTTGGTAGCAGAGTAAATGACTATAGAATTAACAATAAATGGGTCAATCTGACTGAGGTGTCCCAGAATCTTAAACCCCTTATGGTATATCTAGGGCACACTCCCCTTTCTCTTAATGAGGATGTCTTGGTTTGGGGGGAGACCAAGGATGGAAACTATACAGTGGCATCAGGATATGCTTCGATGCAGGGTGCTGCCACTATACCTGCTTGGGCAAAGGCCTGGTTCCCTGGTATCATCCCTAAAGTTAATATATTCTTTTTGACTTTGCTTCAAAATCACATCTTGACAGTGGACGATCTTATTAAAAGGGGACACTACATTCCTAATAGATGTATCCTTTGCAAAACTCAAAGTCAAAATGTGGACCACTTATTTCTCCTCTATGATTTTGCCAGGAAGATATGACATCATTTCCTAGGTTTTTTTGAGACATCCTGGTGTTTTCCTAATACCACCCTTGATCTTTTCAAACAATAGCAACTTGGGGGGAGTGGCCATCATCTCTGGGTTTGGGCTATGCCACACATCTATTGGGGGCTGTGGAAGGAATGAAATAACATGATCTTTATGGAACAGATCACCCCTATAAATGTTGTAGCCCAAAAAATTTCTAATGCACTTAAGGAAAACTACACCATCTGCAAAGGTAGCAGCACTTCTACTCACTTAAATGGACTAAACAACAAAAGGCTTGGCTGCAGATGGTCTTTACCACCGGAAGGGTGGTTCAAAGCTAATTTCAACGGGGCAACAAAGGGGAACCCTGGGAAGGCAGGGGTGGGAGGAATCATTAGAAACTCACATGGTAAAGGAATTGCAGCTATTTCTACACCCCTGTGATCACAAACCAATGACTATGTTGAGGCTAGTGTGGCACATCACACTCTCAAGCTTGTCAAGGAAATGGGTATCAAGAAATTATGGGTGGAAGGAGACTCAAAAAATATAATTGACTGTCTTAATGAAAAGAACAGAGCTTCCTAGACTATAGAGAATATAATAAAGGATTGTATTCAAATTCTAAAGTCCTTTGATAAGATCTACGTTACACATGAATATCGTGAAGCAAACTAGGTGGCAGATAGGCTGGAAAACTTGGGTGTCACATATGAAGAAGTTAAACATTGGAAGGATGGGAAACATTTACCACCAGAGATTGCCAACATTATGGAAAGTGATCAGGTTCTGGGCACACTCAAAAATATTATTGACTAATTATGACAGAAGCAAAAAGGCTAATAATGGAGAGTAAAGACAGAGGCAAAACGAATCCCCACGGGATGTGCAAGTACAAAAGATGCGATGGAAAAGTCAGTTTAATGCCCCATCGGCACACTTGGTGGCATTTAAGAAATTATTGCATTTATGAGGCTAAAGGGAAGGCTCTCGAAACCCCAAAAAAACATAATACTACAAACGAACTTCACAAGAAACAGAGGAAACAAAAAAGTTGCAGCCATGGTAGGAGAGAGAAACAGGAGAGAGTTGGAGAGAGAAACTAAGAAATGGCACCGGAGATCAAAGGTGTGGGAAATTCTGAGAAAAGGGGAAGTAACCACTTATATTGTACGCCTTCATGGGTGGAAGCCATCCATTACAAAAATGATGGTTAACAGCTAGAAGGAGGGCAAGGTGAAAATTGATGGGGTTATTTTCATGGTGACTGACAAAATTGTTTCAGTGGTAACAAGCATTCCTATTATAGGAAAGAAATTATATAGGGATAGGAAAATCTCTAGTAAAGCTCTGACAAAGTTCATAAAAAATGAAGCCCAGAAATGTGCTCTAGTCAAGAAAGGCACTTTTTATCATCCGAGCTCCATCAAACCTCTGTGGCATTTTGTGTTGCGGGTCATAATCAAATATCTCACTTTAGACACCAGATTTGATTGCATTAGCACCCACCATTTTGTTCTCCTCAACCATTTCAGGTATGGGGCTAAGGTTTCCCTCCCTTTCTACCTTTATTCATCTATTAATGAAAACATAAATGATCATAAGGAGAAACAGTTAAATAATCTGGCCTTCCATGAGGGCTTACTTCTTTTGATTTATGAGTATTTCAAATCCCGTACTAGGGGTAAGGAAATTCAAGACAAGGAGGAAGGGGTTTCTGAGGGGGATTCAGAGGAGGAATACATTCCCTCTGATACAAAGGATAGTAGAGACATGCACTTTGATATAGAGGAGGAACATTCTAGCCAAAAGAAGACAATAAAACATAGAGCTAAAAAAGAAATTTAAAAATAGCACATTGAAGCCTCTTCAGACAAGGAATACAAAGAGGAAGAGGAAGGCATGGAAATAGAGCAGGAGAGTTTAGGAGAAGAATCAACATTGAATAAGAAAGGGAAAAATAAAATAAAAAGAAAGATCACTATCAAGATTCTGACTCAGAATGAGGATAACTCAGGTAAGAGGACCACGAGATCCAAAAGAGTCAAAGTGGAAACAAAGGAGGAAAAGCTGGAAAAATAGGATGAGACACAAGAAGAGAAAGATGAAAAAGAGGAGTGTCAGGGAATGGACAATGAAGAGGAGAAAATCAGCTAGATTTTTGCTGAGTATGGTGAAGAATAGTACACCTGTACTATTACAGGCAAAAATGAGAAAGTGGTTTGGAGAAACTTCAACTCCATCTCGGCTAAAATGGGTATTAAGAGAGAATTGATAAAGACCCTGGTAAAGGAAAATAAAGAGGGAAGAATACAGATGGAGGAACTCATTGACCTTGCTATGGTGATATTCAGTGACAGTGCAAGGGAAATCTCGCAAATAGATGTGCTGAATAATTCAAAGAACACCGCAATAGCTAGCTACTGAACAACCAAATAGACCTATTATGAAATTGATGACATGAAAAAAGGATGGACACAATGGAGAAGGAAAACATTATCAACAACAATAAAAACATAGCAGAGGACAGAGAGCTGGACAACAGAGTGATTGAACTGAAAAATAGAATTGAAAACATTGAAGCTACAATGGTTAAAATTGTAGAGCAGAGTTATAATATTCTAAAAGCTTATAATGACAATATTAAGGTCATAATTGATAAGTTCCAAGAGCAAAAAGGTAATACAGAGGAAAGGTAGAAGCAAGGAAAGAGGAACCAACTCCAAGAAGATGAAAATGCAAAGAATAAGACAAACAAGGGAGCTGACAAGGAGTTGGCTGAAATCAGAGAAGTTGCTGGAAGAATGATAGAGATGGAGATTAGAGAAGAAAATATTCTTAGAGATATATCCTAAAGGATGGACCTGGCTTTTATTCCTGGCTCTTTGGATATGTGATCCTGGCTTTTTGTTGATGTGACTGTTATGCTTGTTTTGATAGTTTTCTGATGTTTGGTTTGTAATTCTTATATGCTTTAGGTCTCTTTTATATCTACTGTAGGGTTTCAGGCACCCATCAAAACCTATTTTCCATAATCAAAAACATCACTTTCAATGATTTTTTTAGAGGATTTGTTAAGACATTTATCACCTTTTCTTTTGGTAGAATAACCTAGAAATATTCCTTCATCACTTTCAGAATCAAGCTTTCCATTTCTATCATCTTTCAAAGTATAACATTGACATCCAAAAATTCTAAAGTAACTTACATTAGGTGTGTATCCATACCATAGCTCATAAGGTGTCTTGTTGGTGTCTTTCTTCAATTGAACTTGGTTTAATGTGTAGACAACAGTACTGATAGCTTCTCTCTAGAGTGTTTGTGTGATGACTTTTTCAATCATCATTGTTCTGGCACAATAAATAATAGATCTATTTCTTCTCTCAGCAATCCCATTTTGTTGTGGTATTCTTGGTGCATAAACCTATCTTGTTATTCCATGCTTATTACAAAATTTAGTGAATTCATCAGAAATAAATTCTCCTCCTCTATCTGACCTTAGGCATTTCATTTCATTTCCACTTTGTTTTTTAACTATAGCTTTATACCATTTAAACATCTCAAATGCTTTTGATTTCTCCTTTAAGAAGATAACAGTCATCATTCTAGAACAATAATCAATTAAGAGAATGAAGTATCTATCACCATAGTAGCTCTTTGTTCTCATTGGTCCACATAAGTCGGTATGGACATTCTAGAATAGCATTAGATGTGTAGGTTTTTCTCTTGAAACTAGTCTTTTTTGTTTTACCTTTTTGACAATTCTTACACATGACATGGTCAGGATTTGAAATGATCGGTAAGCCTCTTACCTTTTTCTTCTTGCTTATCCTAACCATGTTGTCAAAATTTACATGATATAATCTTTTATACCACAGCAAAATGTCTTCATTTCTAGCCAATAAACAAGTGGTTTTAATATCATCAAGATAGAATAGGTTACCTTTTGTTTGTTCACCAGTACCAATCAACCTTCCCATTTCATTATAGATTTTTTTCCTTTTTGTTCTCAAATGCAACTCAGTGACCTATGTTATTCAGTTGTGACACACTCAATAGATTATTGCTAAGTCCTTTCACCCAATATGCATTTTCTGGTTTGATAATATTATTCAACATGATGGTTCCTTTACTTTCAACTAGACAAGGTGAGTCTTTACCCATTCTTACTAATCCACCATTATAATATTCAAAAGTTTCAAACTTTTCCTTATCTCCAGTAATGTGGTGAGTACAACCACTATCAATAATCCAGACATCATTTTTACTAACCTTAGATATGAGTGCAATTTCAACATACCTTTATTATTTGTCTAAATCATCTTTCATAGAAACAAATACTACCTCAACATCTTCATTAGACTCGGTGTCAGTATTCTCAACTTTGTTCTCAACCAGGTAACAAGATTTCTTGTCTTTTTCCTTGTAGTCTTGATTATCTCTTTTGTCAGATTGTGAGTTGCTTTGGTAATTTTAGTCATCACCTCTATCAAACTTCTTTTCATAAGATCTTTCATTGTTTCTTTCATATTTTCTCTTGTTAGGGAATCCAATAGCAAAGTGTCCAATCTATTTGCAATTAAAACATACCAATTGTAATTTACCTTTGTATCTACATTTGCCTCTCTGCAATCTTCTATCCATTAGTGCTTCAATTTCATCAAGTTCTTGTTCATCACTATCACTTTCACTATCATTTCTCATAGTGTGTTTATGACTTGATTTACTATCTTTAGAGAAGATCTGAATGTAGACTCAATTGATGGTAAGACAATGTTCTCATATTTATTCATCTCAAATAAAATAAGTCTACTAATCAAACTATCAAGGGTAACATTGTTATTTGCTACTGCTCTCATTTCTTGAATAATAGATACTCTAATAGCATAAATAGGCAGTAAGGTTCTTAAAATTTTACTTACCACTGTTTCTTCTTCAAGTACACCTCCTACTCCTCGGATAGCATTGAAAACCTCTTTGAATCTTCAACTATACTTAGTGATGTTCTCTCCTTCTTTCATTCTTATCATCAAACTTTCCTCTTAGGTTTTCTACCTTAGCTCTCAGGACATTTTTATCTCCTCCATGTACTAGCTTGAGTTTGTCCCACATTTTCTTTGCAGTGGTGCATAATTTTACATCTTCAAATTCAGCATCAAAGAGTGAGGAAGCAAGTTTTATCATCATAGAATTGTGTTCATGCTTCTCTCTTAATTGATCCATTATCAGAGTTCCAATATGTAACATAAATTCAATATCCAAGTACTGTGTGACATCATTTCTAATACATAAGAGGTGGAGTATTATCCTTCTTTGCCATGATGCAAATTTGCCTTTTTTCAACTTTGGCACACCCCTTTTTCTCATCTTGTGATCTTTAGATTGAATCTTAAAACTCTCTTCCAAGCACACAGGCTCTAATACCAATTTTTAGAATAACTGAGAGGAGAGTGAATCAGCGACCTCAAAATTAATCCAATATTCAACCAAAACTTTATATCATAAATATAAAATCGCTAGTTAACTTCCATCATACAAGATGTATGCCTTACATAAATTTAACATGTATATACTACTCGGTGATTATGCTATTTATCTTTTTCCTAAGCTTTACCAAATAGAAATAAATAAACTTAGTATTTACCGATCAATCCTTTTTTAGTAATGTGTAAAGAAAAACATCAAAGCAATGAACCATATACACATTTGACAAATGTATTTTTAACGTGGAAAACCTGTTAAAGGAAAAACCACTTGGGACCGGTAACCCAAACTTTTCACTCTTTTGAAGTGAGCTCGGTGAAGAGCCAACCTTGTTAAAGGTTAAAAATAAACTATTAAGTGTGACCTTGTTAGAGGATTTAAAACTAATATTTTATCACTTGACCTATAATTCACTATGTTGTCAACATGATAACATTTCAATACTCCTTAGGATGTATCTCAATATATTAAGGATTCTTATATCCCACTCAGTTAAGATATTTTATGAATCAATGGTTAAACTGAAACAATAAATGATCTATTTACTCATACAACTTTAATTGCATATTTTCAAATCTATTGTAAGTCCATAATACCTCTTCTGATTAATATTCTCTTCAATTCCTTTTGGTGCCCTTCTTACTGCAAGGTGAATGTTGTTGCTTCTTTGTTGGTCAGTATCTGCTGAATTCTTGGCTCTATTTCTTCAACCTGTATGATCAGATATGCATGAAGACTTCTATCTTCACCAGAATATATTCAGCATTCCTCTTCTTGATAATGAATTACTTGTCTCTTTATATAGACATGATTTCGCTGTTCATTCTCCTTGTTTTCTTTGTTGATCACTTCTTGATCTATAAAGCTCACCATGCTTGCTTTAGTTTTATTCCATAAATCTCTCCTTGTTTTCTATAATAAAACGTGCTTTTAAATCTCCTTCTTATATTTAGCTTTTAACTGATTGATAGAAATAAAGAAAACAATCATTTAACTCTAAATATATCTCCACCAGCTAAGTTATTTTGTCATTTTCTAACTTCAGTTCTTGTCGTTCAACACTTCAGTTGTACACGGTGAGTACTACAGATAACTCGGGTATCAACTTCAGTTTTGTTTGGTGACAACAAAAGTTATCTCGGTAATGCTTTCTCTAGTAACACTGTACGTTAGTTAACACTATGAACTTTTTTGCTCGGAGTTCACTGTCCATTGGGGTTTACTATCACTCTATGTACATGGTTACTGATGACAAAAACTTTGTCTCTTGAGATCTTTAAGTGTTGTGACAATATGTGTATGATCAATCATACCATATCAATTTTACATCAATGATAATACAATACATTAACCAATTCATTGTCTTCCATTTACTTTCTGCATCTTGGTCATCATCAACTTAATCATCTTCAAACATTCAATCAGTTCTAGTTCATCAATATTTTATCACAATAGGCCTAATAATTTTTTATAGCTAGTACTTTCCATTAAATATGCTTTCAGGTTTTTCCATCAATAGTTCAAGGGTAGCAAAGCCTAAGGGAAAAGAAACAACAACTATTTTATCTATTCAAACTCCATCAAATCCTAAGAGCAGCATTATACATGGATAAAAACTATGATATATTATTAAAAATTGATAAATGTTGAAACATAGTAAGGATATGAAAAATTCCATGTGAGAATGCAAGAAACAATGATAACATTATCGAATAACACTTCAACCTCACTGCATTTATCAAACTTCTTATGAGGGTATTCATCAAATAGTTGTCTAAGTCCAAGATCAAATATTAATTGTCTATGAAACAGCTGAGATCAAAATTTACCAGCCAATGATCTCCATTAAAAAAATATCAAAATTACAAAAATCCTAAAACATCAAGAATTCAACAGAAATAGTTTTTTGCATGGTTCGTACAGGGTTGAAAAATCACTCATAGTCCTATTTATGCATCTGGCCTACTTTATTACTAAAGTTCCTATTTTTTGTCTTAAAAAATATGCTACATGAATGCAAGCAACTCTCACCAAATCTGGATAATAACCAAATCAGCTAGAGAAAGCATGGTCAACCAATTGATGTAGGAAACTCTCACCAATCAATTAAACATACTAAAGAACCCTTAGGTGTGTCTGTTGAGGTAAAAATGCATGTTGTTCCACTTTTCACAAAATGCATGCTGTCCCATTTCTACCAATATAGGAGCCCACCTAATATAGGAGAAAAATGACATAGTTTGCCACCATCTTTAGTAAATAAATGTAAATAGAAAAAATGTATTTTTAAAATGCATTGATTAATGTATCTCATACCGGGTGTTCGTTGTACATTGTGAAGACAAGAACATGTGAAAAAATTAGGTTTTTATTGATATTTTTACAACACAACATCTTTTCCCCCACCATTACCTTGCAAGAGGAACTACCGCATCCCAATAAAATGATGATATTAATTGCATGATGAATCTATAGCCGACTACTAAAAATTTAAGGAACCATGTTAATCCATTTTTATTCATGCATTTTATCATTAGGTATTGAAATTTTACTTCATCAAAATCATATGTCAAGCATAATATTCTAATTACTACTACATATTGAAGAATTTGAATGGCTTGGACCCTTACTGACCATGGATGCAAGCACTTGGACCCCTGCATATTTAACATAACAAGAGAAATCAGTCATGGTTCATCTTGTTCCACTCATGTAATTAGCATTAGCATTCAAGTAATTGAAGTAGTTTTGATCATAGTTGCTCTATGAAGCCATGTAGTTGCCCATAGTATTTCATCCTACAAAAAATATTTAGTGGGTGCAAAGAAAATTTGTCATTCTTTAAGAACAACATTCACAAGAATTTGACTTTGTATAGAAAAATTAACATAGATGAGAACTTACATTGTATCCATTGATTGATCCATAAATCTCTCGAACAATAGTAATGCTATTGTCATACTCTCCCATGTATCTGTCAACAAATTTAAAGAGTTGTAATATAGTCACAAAAATTGAAGATAACATAAGATTGTAGAATGAAATACAAAAATTTTAATATAGTCAAGGAGAAGAATCTGAATTTATTTGAATCCAAACAAACCTATTTGGCCTAATTGAGAATCTCATTATAGTAAACAAGATTGGAGTCCTTGAAAATTATAGAGGTAGTAGCCATAGCAGCAACTATTTCTCTTGCAAGATCTGATCAAGGATTATTGGTATCAATCTTGTATTCTTTTCTATAGGTTTTCATATCTTTTGGCCTCTTCCAATAGTTATGGTCTGTAATGCAATCAACCCCTTGAGACCAGAGTAAAACCACATTGTTCTTAGATTGCTCAAATTTAAGCTTTTTCTTCCTCCACTTGATCCATATTTCACAAAACTAAAAAGAAAAAGAATACTCACCTTACCATATAGTACATTTGGCCCATGATGATCTTTTAAGAGATAATCGCTGCCCCATTGGATGGCCTCCATGGAATAACCTAACTCTCTATTTTTAGCCAATTTTTTTCCATACTCTATCATACTCTCTAAGAGCATGGTGATAGTGTGTGCCATTGGAAGTCCAAATTTCACATTGTTACCTGCATCATCATATCCTCCAACCAAATCAACCTTCTCACATTGCATACATTTAAAATAACAACCTATAAAATTAATAATGCATTTAAATGGACAAACTCTATAAGTCATATTGGTTTTCCAATCATCTCACTAGCATTAAAATTGATATACACAAAAGCACAAAACAAATTTAGGTCATAATTGCTAGTTTGGAAAGTGGAGAAAAATTAAACTAAGTCTAAGGGTGATACCACAATAGTGGGTTACACTTTTTGGCCTAAACAGACATTGAATTCTACATTTTGAGAAAAAAACTTTCACATTTAGATGCATATTTTCGTTAGACTGTTTGAAATCAGAAGATGAAGTAAACTAGAGTCTTTTAGGATTTTCTGTCTAGATTCTC
>MU224184.1:679640-690427 GCA_018584345.1 Thuja plicata
TATATATATATATATATATATATATAACTGCTATGTTGCTGAAAATGTCATTTTCAAAAAGGTATAATGACTTCGTACATCATAACCTTTTTTTCTAAAATAGATATCAATGCGCTTCTTTCAAATTTGGTTTTGTAACATCCATATGGAGGGCATGCAATTGGTTTGATGACATCATCATGACTATTGCATATTTTATGAACATTTGAAGTAGAGTTGACCGTAATTTTGACATACCTTGACTGCGTAGCTGATAACTTGTTGTGTATTTATCAAAATTCAATTTTTTTTTTATAGAAAGAAGACTTGAAGCTGGAGGGCAGTGTTATTTTTCAATTTTTTTTTCTATTTTCTACTATTTTTCATTGAACGTCAAACCTGGAAGTTTATATTTGATAAAAAACTTACATCTGATGCACATCAAAATACATAGACCTAATTAAAATTCAAAATTTGTCAAATCTATATTTGTTAGAAAGCTCATTTAAGTACTTGTGCGATACAAAAGTAGGTGTCCCTATTCTTCCATTTGAGCCCCACGCTTGAGCCCTGAAGCCATGAAAACTACATATTGTTGTTACCCTTTGCAGATGACCTCAATTTTGGGGGTTTCGATAGAAACTACTTTTGATAGAAAGTAGTTTCGATCGAAACTAATTAGTTTCAATTCAAACTACTTTCTATTGAAAGTAGTTTCTTTGTTTAACATGCATATGAGTAAAAACCATAGAAAAGTTTTGACTAGTTAGTTTCGATCGAAACTAGCTTAGTTTCGATCGAAACCAAGTTAGTTTCGATTGAAACTAACTTAGTTTCGATCGAAACCAAGTTAGTTTCGATCAAAACCAAGTTAGTTTCGATCAAAACTAAGAATGTTTCAATCGAAACAACTAGGTACTTTCTATCAAAAGTACTTGACTAAATTTGCATATTTCATGAGGAATTCCTTCCTCCAAAAAAGTGTAACCCACTATTGTGGGATCACCCCTAAGTGATATTACTGAACCCATTAGATAATCTATCTCCAAGTCGAGATTCATCTCTTTAGGTAGCTACCTAGGTATAATGTGAAACTTTTCACATCCCTAAGCTTCATAAAAAAAAGTAAGATTTTTCTGAAAGCCTCCCCATAGTCATGGCTTGGAGAAGCACTATTAATGAATGTTATTGTCAAAACTAAGAGACTAAGAAAGAATCCATGGTCACTCTTGGATAGAAAATTTGGTGACCTTCTGCCACAAATTATAGCTTTCAAGAACCTAATTCACAAGCTCAGGTACCTTGGAAGCTAAGAGCCCTTGATAAAAATGGCTGACACATGAAATAATCTAGTGTTGGGAGTTACCAAAAGACAGTGAGAGATACACACTTAACTATGATAGGAACAAGCAGGAATGGTAACTGACGTATCTCATTCATATCTTACAATGCAATAATGGAATAGTTTCTAAAAAAAAAATACCAAGATCAGATCTCATCTTTTCACAAAAGAGCCAAAAATAGCCAAAGTGATACTAGTGCAAGTATGTTGTATTTTATCTCAACTAAAATTCTGATCTATACTTTTATCTTGGAGTTACAATGGTCCAATAAGATACACAAAATTTCTAAAGTTAATAGAAGTTTAACATAAATAAATCTTGGCAAGATAACCCAATATAGCACATAAAAAAGTATTCAAATAAAACAAAAAAATAAAAGATAGAACAAGGAGATGAAAAACACGTCCATGGTACATTTTGTGTAGCCTCTATATTTCTATATGAATTCTCCTTGCAAGATACCAACACATATACAAATTAAACTACATGCTAAAATTGAAGGGAACCCATTGCTACTGTCATTTTACAATATAATCACACAAATGCAAAGAAAATTGTAAATACACATTATTAAAATTTTGTTAAGAGGAAAAAGTGAAAATTAGGAAAAAATAAATTATCCAAAATAATCTTATTGTATGAAAGCACAAAAAGAAAACTATAACCCTTACTAAATTCTTTCTCTGAATCAAGCACACAATATAAATAAACAAGAGATTCACTTCCAATGTATGAGGAAAAAAAATTCAAGCTTTCATGAATATTACATATCAAGTCAAATGATTCAAGTTAAAGAAGTTCAAGAGGACGATTGAACAATCTTATCAAAACTTATAGTTCTAATTTCAGAAGATAAAAAATTAGGAGCAGTGTCAAACTTTGACATAGGTGTACAAGCATATTAGGACGTATTTCTAGCTATGAAAATTTCAAAAAACAAATTAGTGGGAGTAACCAACACGGTGTTTTCCTAAGATGTAGAGGAAAAAATTATTCTAAATGAGAAAACTTTAGACCTAGATGATTCAACAGTTAAGGTGTCAATGCATTATGGAGTTGTAGTTTGGTAAAAAATATTAAGCTTTAAAAAACTAATGCTAGTGTTTTTTGGATAAATAAATGAAGTTTTGGGAAACATTTATGGTTACACCTTGAATTAGAGTCAAGGTGTAAAAGGTATGATCTTGAAACTTTGATACAAACTAATATTAGCAATTTGACATAACTAAGGATGTAGAATGAAACATGGGTAACAGTGAGGACATAACAACAAATTTGAAGTTAATTTCCAAAACAATTTGAGGCCACTTGTAGGTCCAATACAATAAATACAAACATCTATTGTAATGCCAATGATGGCAACATGGCATATGAGGGCTAAATAGTGAAGTCATGGAGTCATGAATGATTCATTGACATCCATAGATCACACTTGCATGATACGTAAAACCATTGATCACAAGGAATAATTCAACTATGGTTCCTAAGAAAGTAAGAAAAAGTTTCACTTTTATTCGAGAATAGTTTAATATTCTCTACTAAACAGGGCCAGCCACATGAAGGTGGGAAATTGTCATCTGGCCCCATCTAGGAACCCTTATAACCCCCTATTTACTACTCTTGAAGACCTCTAAGATGTATTCTTAGGGATCCTAAAGGGTCGTGTATTCTTAGGGGTCATAAGGGGTCCTAGTACACAACATCTGAGAAACATTGTAGGCATCATGCTCACAAATTTATGCATACACAACATAATTGATTAGTATACCCAAATGATGCAAATCAACCTTATTTTCCCCAATTCCATATAGACACATCAGGGTCCAAAACCATATTTAAGGGGTCCAAAACTTAAAGATGGTTTTCGACCCTGCTGTGTGTATCTGGAATCGGGGGAGATAAGGTTGATTTGAATAGTTTGGGTATACGAATCAATTATGTTGAGTTTGAAATGATGGCTACAATGTTTCTCAAATATTATGACTAAAATTCTTCCTAGGAACACACACATTTTTTTTGTAGGATGGAGAATATATGATCCCATTTATCTACTTTTATGAAATGATATAGAAAGTACACAAATCCTATTAGACCTAGTTATATATAGACATTGAAAATTTAGTTATAAAATGATGTTTTATTATTGTATTATTGTCCACATAATATTGCTCATGTTTGAAAGTGGATAGTGAGTGGACATTAATATATGGACATAGTTCAATATTATATTATTGTCCCCATGTTATTGTCCACTCACTATCTACAACAATGTCCATATATTACTATCCACTCACTATCCACTCTCAAACTGACCAAGGTTGGTTGTAGGAGTTGTTACAAAATTTTTAATGAGTTCCTAAGAAAGGAGACAACATATAAATGATTGAAAAGGCCAAAATGAAATATGATGAGTGATGTAGAGGATTAATGAACTGACAATATTTTCTAAGGATCAATTGATCCAACTCTATAAATTTGACAATTTATTGGAGACAGTTTGTCATAGCACATAATGCACTTAAGAAAGAAAGCTTTGGAATCTCAAAATATATGACGAGTTCTTCATTCGTATCAACTTCAAGGTAATTCCCATGCAAACATTCACAATTTGATTTTTGTTCTAACATTTAAGGAACAATACCTCTACACCTTGTATGAACTCACTATTATTTCTCATGTTTGAAAGTAGATAGCGAGTGGATGGTAATATATGGACATAGTTCAACATTATATTACTCTCCATAAATTATAATATCATGGTTGATATTTTTAATTCATTCTGTGAAATAACATCTTGTGTAAATTGTGATCATCCTCCCTAACTAAGAGGGAGTGTTAATGTTGTAGCTTCGGTCATATGATACACATATGCATGTGTGTGTTAATAATAGTATCCAACATAATGTATAATATATTTGGAAAAATTTAGTTATATGTATGTATGGGTATATATCTACACACACATACATACATACATACATACATACATACATACATACATACATACAAACATACATACATACATATATACATACATATCTTTCTTTTTTGTTTATTTATTTTTTGTTCATTCTTCTTGGTAAAATAAAAAAAAAGGTCGCTGCCATGTTAAAATAACATTTAAAGAAAAAACTTTCTGCTCATGTTAGTTTTTTGAAATCCCAAAGACCTAACCATTTAGTGGAAAAGTGATGCTATATATAGAAGCATAATTAATTCAACAAAGGGAAATATTTTCAGCTGATAAATATTAAAATACTTCCAATAACTAATTCTTTAGACAAAATGTCATTTATGGCTCTTTTCCTTTAAACACTTGACCCAAGTGATTTATTTAGCATATCTTAGGAATATTTTCCTAAATCAGAAGGAACTTGTCGCTTTTCCATGGCTAAAATACACATATAAGGCCAAATTGTAGAGGTTGACATGATTGTCTTAAATTGACAGTGTCATTGTAAGCTGAAGCATTCTATTTGAAACTCTTGGTAAATAGATTTAATGGATGGAGTGGTGTAAGGAAAGAGTTTATGAGGTTGTTTAGAGTTTATTTTTGTTGAGGTAACAAATACAGAAGGCTTGTAGAGAATGGTTTAGATGAATGACCCTTAGTGTGGAGTCAAAGGGTTACAGAGCTACTGTCTTTTAGGACAGTCAATAGTATTTGTTTTGAAGATCAAGGAGTGTCAAAGTTAAGTCTCAATCAAGAGTCTAGTGGATTATATTAAATTAGTACAATAAAACATAGATGGACATGATGTAGCAGATTGCAAATATATTAGATAGATTTTTAGTCACTAATACATGAAACTTGGACAATTACAATATGCCATCATAAATTCTTCTACTTATATGTTTAGATCATTATGCCATTTCTATGTATATTAGTAAGGTGACTCCTATCTTTGGCCTCAAAATTTCCTTCAATTTCAAAATAAGGTGTAGTAGACACTCATACTTCCTTGATTTACTCTGACAATGGTGGGCAAGTTCTCCCTATAACAAAGGGTCCAAAATGTTCCAATTTCAAAAGAAACTTCAATATCTCAAATCTTAGATTAAGCATTGGAACATTTGTAAAAGTAACTAAAAAATTGTTTGAAATTGTAACTTATTAAGTACATTTTTATTTCTTTTTTTCCCCCTTATTTCTGAAATGTTTAAGCCTTTTGCAACTCATTAAGTTGTTTAATTCTATTTTTTATCCTTATCTCTACATTTTTATAGCTCTTATCCCTGTTCTCTAATTTTCTCACATCTATATTATCTAATTTAAATTATTTTGCATGCCCTCTTATCTGTTCTTTTTGCCAATATTTCTACTTTTTTGCCTTTATCTCTTGATTTATTTTAGCCCTTATCCCTATCTTCTATTTTTGGCATGCCCTCTTATCTGTACTTTTTTCCAATATTTCTACTTTTTTGCCTTTATCTCTCAATTTATTTTAGCCCTTATCCCTATCCTCTATTTTTGGCTCCTCAGTATTTGCTATTTTAAAACCGTTTTATATGGCCTAAACTTGGACAATAAAATTAAGATTGTGTTTTATGATTTGTAAGGATCCCATGAAGGTCTCAATGGTGCATAGATGGCTATTGATTAACATTTGAAGCACATTAGCTATGACAGATGTATATGTAAAGTTTAGCAATAAAATTTGGGAGAAATTTTTGTCAGATAAATTTCTTTTTAAAGGATGGCCTATCAACACATAGATAATTATAATGTTTGCATATCTTCTAGTTCCCTATAGTTGACTAGCTCCTATACATCAATTATGTAGGAAAAAATTATTATAGAATGCTTGCAACATGGAGTGAATGAAGAAATAGAATAGTCATAGATAAATAATATTTTCATGCTTTTTTATTGATGGTGTCATAACTTCCTATTGAAATAATATTATGTTTCAAATTATAAATAAGATTGATTAACTATTATAAATATTTAATATAAATAAAATAATTTAATAACTTTTAATCATAAATTTTTATAATCTTAATCTAATAATGAATAATTAGATTGTTTATTTATGCAAATCATTTTACTTCATTGAAAATCAAATTTCCTATCGGTGTCCTATTGCACGCACAAAAGTAGGTGACTACTAGTTATTAAAAATTTCTTAGATATGAGAACTATTTCAATCCTAGCATTGGGGAGATATATATTCATGTCATATTTTCCTTGTCACTTTTTTATAGGGACCAAAACCTAGAGTTCTTCCATAAACATGTTCAACGAGTTATTTAATGAATGACACAAAAGTGAACACCCCTTTATGTATGCTTTCATAAGTTTTAATCTAAAATAGTATATAAAAATAATAGGTAGAGTTTTTCTTGTTCATGATAATGAGATGAAAAGGGGCCTCAATAAGGTATTGAAAAATCCATAGTCTTGATGGTGTACATAGAATATATTGTGTAGAATAGAGTGAATAAGGATGGATAGGATTATTCCTAGCATAGATAGGTTGATTATATGGACATACAAGGATTTTTATCTCCACTTTTAATTTTTATTTTGTTATATGTTTCTAGATCTTATGCTAACAATATAAAACAATTATTACCTGGAGATTGGAGAATTTTATTGGTGTATGTATACTACCTTATATTTTATCGATTGTAAGACACTACAATATAGTGAAGTATCAAAATAGTTGTGGCATGCATATATAAGATTCAATAAAAAAATGATGAGTATCATGATGTGAACCTACTTGAGGTCTGATTATAGAAAGTAGTTGAATTCTATAATTCTAGTGATGATGAGTAGTACCGAATATATTCAATAAATTTGATGACTTTAATTTTTTAGATGTTTGTCCAATATACCTACTACATGAGGTCCATAGATGATACAACATTTAATTACTATGATGATATCATATAGTAAAATATGAATAAATAATATGTTTAAAGAGAATAAAATCAGTTTAAATTTTTATTAGTTTGTTTTCCTTCTTCACCACTATTCAAAAAAGGAACATGGGATTGACCTGAATAATTTTTTGTATGTTATTAGAGTCCATCATATTGGTACTATAGTTTTAAGAAATAGTTGCAGGGGATGTGAGATACAAATATCAATGTGACATTTTACGAATTGCAAAATACACCATCATGGTCGTCAAATTGAAACTTATGAATATTGCGACATGAATTGAAGATATTTAAATAAATATTGGTATGTTGTAACATTATTATGTTAATAGGTTGAATTTTTGTGGATTTCAATATCAGATGTGAGTATACATATATTCAAAATGAGGTATAGATTTACAATATTTTATACTGAGGTATATATCTACTATGTTAAATAGTCGGGTACAAACCTATGGAGAAAATATATGACTTCAAAATTTACTCAACCCTTCAAATAAAAAGAAGACTTCTTAAAGACACTTGTTATTATTGCTAGATTTATATGGATAATATATCAAAGTGACATTTCTTATAATTTTAAAAACAACAACTCAAAGGGAGATCTATCTCTACCCTTGAAAGGGATTCCTATTATTATCTAATATTTTTATTTCTATTATAGAACCTAATTATTGAATATTTTATTTGCAAGATACTTCTCTTTGATAGAGATGTGTATATTAGTTGTTATAAGTCATCATTTCCAATGTTTTGCAAGTGGCCAGAAGAATAAATTTCTACTATATGAATATATGACATAGTAGATAATAGAGGAGGGACTATGACCTTTATTATTGCCTCTAATAAATTTTATCTCTAGGTGAACTTTATGAATAAAATTGTTTTTGATTGCTGGTAAAAATAAGTTTTAGGGGGGCCCAAAATTTTATGAATATTGGGAAGATCTTTATTCTACAGTTTTTTAAACACAATATTGTGAAAAGATTTTATAAAAAATTTAACCATGAAAATATTTTTTCCTATTGTCACATTGGAGTATGTCTCTATGGGTTTTAATATTTAAAGTAAATATTATTTATGTACTTGTGCTTAGGCCTAACTTAAGTGTTTTTCATTACTATATAATATTTTACATTTAGGAAAGTATTAGTTATTTTATATTTAATATGTGTATAATGTGGTTTAGTTCTACCTACCCTTACCTCTCATTAGTCCACTCACCTCCAAACCTTTGTTATATAAGAAGATCATTGTGCATTTGCATATCTCCTCATAATATATCATTTGGTGTAATGAAATATTTATTTTTCTCTTTGTGAAATTTATTTGTAAATTGCAATCCTTGATGGATATCTCCAATCTAACATGATATCAAAGACTATCTTCTCACATTTATTTCTAGCTAATAGCTTTGTTATATATTTTTCAGATATAGATTTTGTTTCTCTATATTCTAATTTTCCATATTTGAATTTTTAAAAAATTTTATTTTATGTTTTTATCAAGTTTCTTGGTAACTATATTCAATAAAGATTGTACTTTGAGTTGACTATTTATCAGTGATCAAATATTATATAGTGGAATATATTTTTTAATGAATGCATATATTTATTGCAAATGGTGATTTTTATTTTAAGTTGGAAAAATTTGTTTGTAGTTTTTATTGGCATTGGAGGGAACAATTCTTGTATGTTTAGTGAAATTTTTCTCAAGGATTCTTGCTCCACTTACCAATCCAACACACTCCTCTATCCATTGATTTAATTATCCCAATTACTATGAGTATTTCATCCTTGATGGTTTTAGGGCCTCCAAATCCCACATATCTCTTTCTATTTTTTCCAATAATGATAGGCACAACCTTCTTTTGCAGATTGGCCTTGCCTTCTTTATGGTGACCATGAACAGGTCACCCATCAAGTCACAAGAAGACTATTTTTTTCCCCTTTTATTCCTTTCACACTAATGATATAGAGATTTTTTATTGATGTTTTAACAATGAAATTTATAGTGGTAACTACTAGAATATCTAGTGACATAAAAATCTTTTTGTGAAACCTTCACTCTCATTGTTTACATTGATAACCCATTGACACCTTTTCTTAGTGATATTTGTGTATATTGGAGCCCAATACAAACCCTCGTATTTATAGACATAAACATGTTAACAGGTCTAAACTAGTCCCACATTGGTTTATGTGCTTCACGTTCCTATGTACACCATTTCCTAGTGTGCATACAATCTCTCAAGTACTAGTCCAATCTAGTTAGCAAATCTAGTTACCACAATTAGTCTTTATTTGTGCTAGTTACATTATTCTATGGTAACATATTATGTTTTATGAGGCATATTTACCCTTCAAGGTTTCCATCTTTTTTCTAATGATTTTCTTTGGGTTTAGAGGCCTTATTCATCTTTAGTGGAATATTTATGGCATAACATATTGGTGGATCAATTTTTATTTATAGGTCAAGCTTACAATTTTACCACTTCACTACTCTATTCAAGCCCTCTTTTTAATGCCATCATTATGGTTCTAATTATTTTTGTTGCACTTTCTACTTGATTTCATTTTTTTTAAAGTTTTTATTTAATTTCTTTCCCACATATGGCTTCATCAAGAGTGGAGATTCTTCTGATAGAACTCTTCCTCACTAGAATCGGTCCAAACTGACATAGATAACTCCATATCCAAAGTAGCAAATGAAAGTCATAGTAAGACCAAATGAAATCCAGTTCTAATAAGTTGGGACAACTCAATCATCCGGGTATGGAAAGGCATTCATGTACCAATGGGATGGGGTCACCATGAGCAGGCCAGCCAAACATCATGTCGTGAATCCATTCATTAGATTCCCCCTCAGCCAAAAACTATCAAAATCAACTTTGATGACGCATCAAGAGGCAACCCGGGCCAGTCAAAGATTAGTGTATTCATTAGAGATCACAAAGGTGATGTACTGGCCATAATGGCATCCCCACTACCTATAGGTGTGCATGTGTAATTGGGTACCTGTCAGAAGCAACACAAACACTCAATAGATCATTATATTAGTGCAAAAGGGTTAGAAAAGCATATAAACCCACTAAAACTGACCTATTGCCTTCTAACTAGGAGGAGTGTGATAAACAACATATTAGCCCTCAGAATATGCTATAAACTAGTGACGAATACAACCTAGCATGAAGGATTTTTACTTAAAAACAAGCTAAAAGATGGGAAAGCATGCCTTTTAACTCTAAAAGATGAAATTGAAATAATAAACTAGCATGTAATGAGATATGAAATGTAATTCTAGAGTTAATCTGGCAGCATAAAAATGTATTTTCAATCTATGGTGAAGGCTTATTTGCTCTCAAAACAGGCTTCTATTTATAGAAGAATGGGAGAGAGAGAGGGGGACAAGGTTCATTTATGAATCTGAAGACCCAATAAATAAACATATAAGAGCCTTTAATGCTCAAGGCATTAATAAGGCATGGGAGAGACATGGGCTTAAGGTCTTCATATTAATGAAGGCATTAATAAGGCATGTGGGGGTGTAAGAAGACTATGGACTTTAAGAAAGTCC
>MU224184.1:704301-746148 GCA_018584345.1 Thuja plicata
TTAATAAATGATGATGTCATCAGGGATTTAGAAAAATATTAATTATTTAAACAATGAAATTGCTTTTTAATAATTAGGGGACTATAGCCATTTTAATTAAATTAAATAGGCTAGGGGAATGGGTTAAATGCAAGTGGGTATTTGATTTAGGGATTTATTTAATTCCTTTATAATTAAATACTATAGCCATGTTTGATTTTGGTTTGATTTGATTGGTCGAAATTGATTTGAATTGTATGGCTATAATAGTTAATATAAATCAGTGATAAAAATCACCTAGGATATTAAATTGATTAAAAGAATTATGCCAAGCAGTAACAGGGTCGTTTGGACATAAATCGAGGGTATGATCACATCTAGGGCAAATAGGGTCCATAGTTGCAATAGACCAAATTCAGGTGGTTACAATAGGAACTAACAATACTATAGAAGCACAAGTTTTACTCCATGGATTAATACTGGCAAAAAAAGGAGGATTTGAAAACATACATATGGAAGGTGACTCTATGGTTATCATTAATGCATGCATTAAACGGGAGATTCATAACTAGAAACTAAGTTACATTCTTCAACAAACTTGGACACTCATAGATTCTTTCCCAACCACTTTCATCTCCCATACCCTGCGAGAAGGGAACAAGGTTGCAGACTACCTCTCTAACTTGGGATGTGATGGGTTTGAATTCGATGACACATGTCCTTGGGATTTCATCAGTAGCAAAACCGAATTGCAAAAGCTTATTTTAAATGACATTGTAGTGCCAACTCATGGTGCATAAATTAAAGGACATTGAAGTTAGCAAAATGCTCAGCAACGATAAATTTAGATGGAAACAACATAAGAGATATAGAAAATCACCCCAGTCGACAGATTGAGTTTGTGTGATATTAATTTAGAATACAAGCAATCAAAAAATCACATGGCCTTTTTGATTACTAGCTCTTTCGTTGGCTTCACACATGCACGGTGGACACATGGAATACCACCAATGGACCTAGATAGTACTTTCAATCCCCGAGATCTTTAACACCATTAAATTGAAGCTCATCAATATCACCTCTAGATGCGATGAAAGATCTCGCACTATGCAAATGCTGACATAAAATATAGCTCATTAAGTCTCCATTAATGCTTAATGTTGGTAACTTCAAAATATCTATGCAAAATAGATCACAATAATCTCATTGGAAATATAGAGTAGCTTCCGACTTCTAGCAACACCCATATTCAATCGCTAGGATGGAAACCCCCAATGGTGAACTTCTGAAATGTGCTTCCTGTGGGATTTTACATGAAGACCTACTACCATGGAATTACAAAATCTTTCTTCTTCCGGATGAATCAGAGACACACCTCCCTGCTTGAATTGATGACTACCAGTTGGAAGAAATGTTCATATGCCACACTCTAGGGATCTGCAGAGCCATCCATCGGGTAATTGGAGAACACATACTCGCGCCAAGAGAAAAATAGGTTACCTTCCCTTCCCAAGATGTCTCAATTTTCTTATCAAATGCAATGGACCTACTCGAGTCTGTAGACCTCTTGCTTCTGATTTCAAATAAGGTTATTCTTCCAAAATATATTAGAGGTAATCAGCTGATGTTAGCAATCCATAAATACAACTTATGGTTTGGACCTGCCCTTGTTGGTAATTTGTTTTCCCATTCTCAATTACTCTCTAATCATTAATGTATGACTACATATGATAGCATTAAGAAAGCCCTAGAAAAATAAAGCTTCTGGCTTGTGAAAAACACTTTGCCGACTGTAATCAGGGCCTTGGGCAAAGAAACTAAAGAAAATATTAAATGTATTGTCTATGCCATGCTTGACATCCTCGGGTCTCCAAATGTTTCATTAAGGACCCTTAATTAGATGATGGCTCAAGTTTCGAACTTGGAATACACTGCGCCCCCAACTCATGTCCCAGACCTTAATTTGCCATATGTTTTGGGCACACACCTAAATGCAAGTTTTGTTTTACAGGGTACCCTTCATGATTAGCAAGAGGAGGAGCCCGATGGCTGGGTTACCAAAATTCCTAATATGGGTCACACTTGGCCATCTACTATGGTTTAGCAGCAAGAAGATCCATCTACCATGGAGGATTAATGCCATACAAACAGGTTGTAAAGAGATATTCTAATTCATTTTTGACATATATTTGGCTAATATCTTTTTGTAAATCCTTTGTTGGCTTCTGGGCATATTTTGTCAACTTAGGAGTTGCAAATACTTTGAATGTGGAGTGATTACATGGATTGGGTACCATGACTTGAGGCATTCATATCGGTGCTAATGTTCCCTGACAATGACTAGTCCTGACACCAATGTGGTCTCCATTTTTGGGTTTTTTATGGGACGACCATGCTATGACTTTTGGTACCCATATCAGTGCTAATGTTCCCCGATGATGATCAGATCTGACACTGATGATGATTAGAACTGACACAGGCGATGACTAGATCCACCACTGACGACAACCAGAACTGACACCAATTAAAAAACCTGACGAACAGGGCTATCAATCACTGATAGATCGACTGACATAACCGACATGTGGTACCAACTAGCAGATATAACTGACTACCAGTTGCGATGAGCAACACCGGCTAGTAGGTCTTAATATGGCACTATGCAACTTTTGTGCATCTGGATGGTGAATTTGTCTTTGATTGTAATTACTATATTTGAGCAAGGATTCTAGGTTTTCTTACTGGTTCTTTCCCAGATGAGCTCTTGAACCAGTTTTTATTAATAAATATATTTAGTGGCTAGCCCACTTTTGTTTTAAAAAAAAAAGAGTGGAGATTCTCACACCTTACAACTATTACACTTCCAAACTCAACTTGCAACACTTTATTTTATCAAAATAGTTATGGTAAACTATGAGTGAGACTTAGCCTAATATTAAAAAATGATGAAAGCATAATTCAAAAACTTTATTGATTGAGTTTTAATGAGATTCAATTGGATGATATTTACTTTGGTTAATAGTGACTTTATAAGTGATTGTTCCTGTGAATAACCAACTATGAGAATACAACTTCCCATGCCTAATTTATAACTTATTAATATTAACTATAAACTTAACCTATATTAATTTAAAACTCCAACATCTCCCCTTATTACATTAATGCAAAAAAGAGTGGAATATTTCAATAATTGTGAACCCAACCCTTTTAGAGACTTTGATGAAAAACCTTCATGAATCATGCTCTCTCACTCAAGCAACACCAAATTGATTGAATCAGTGGATCTCCTTATCATATAACTTGAAACCTTTTCACAACATGAGTGTTCCCACCTCCCGTGCACAACAAGAAAAATTTCTGACAAAATTCCACATCTCTTTTGAGTGAGCTTAATGCCTCCTTTAGTGCTACAGATGAGACATCTTTCCTCAAAAATTCCATATCTCCTCGAAGGGTTTCTAATGCTTCCTCAACTGTTGTAGAAAAAACCTCTCCCATATTGCACAAATCACCATCAACATGCCTACACATGAGATGCCTTTCCTCCAAAAGTCCACATCTCCTTCGAGTGTGTCTAATTACTCCTCAAGTTCTCAATAAATCATTAACCAAATATCCCCCCCCCCCTCACTTTTTCAAGGGACAAATATGACGCCAAGGCCCCTCTTTTCTTTAGGGACACAAATATACCTAACTCGGTCTTTTCTTTTTAAGGAAAATTTTTATAAGACACATATTTTCATGAACATAAATAGGGTAATTCGTATGCTATGAATCTTCCCTGAGTGAGTAGCCAGCTTGAGATGAACAAAAACCATCATCCTCCATTGCTTCTAGCCTCCCATTGTTCTAAAATGTTACCTAGCATATATAGTATCCATACCTTTTAATTGTTTTAAGTATAAAATCAATATCCCTTATGAATTTGGCCACTGTCCTTTTGTGGCATATAGGCATAATAAGAGGATAAAATTAGAAAGAAAAATAAATCAATAGTTTAAGCATTAGAAAGAAAAGTGAATCAATAGTTTAATCAATATGTCCAAATTTATTTTCTTAAAACTATATTTACCAAGTGACAATTAAAAAAGACCATGTGGAGATACTCGTTTTAATCCCTTCTTAACTCTAACTTCATAGCCTTCTCAACAGACAATTTTTTTATTTTAGTTACAAATCCTTTACACATGAGGCATATTGTGCACTACCCAAAGCACAACAAGGCATATGTAGTTCAACATAAGTTACAAGTCCAATGCAAGGCTATTTTTAGTAAAAGATGTGAGAATATTTACTCCTTTTAGTAGAAAAATCCATACCTTAACTTATACTCCTTACACGACTGGTAGAAGATCCTTTCCAATTGTTTGCACCTTTTCCATACTCATGGTCAGAATTGAGCCTATATTAGTACTTAAAATATAGTTAACAATCTATCATTACACTACAAGGACCAACCTTAGAGTGCTCTTCACAACAATTACCACAAACACCTATATAAACTACATTTATTATAGAAGTTAATAGATAGGAGCATGTTCATTCTTCTTTCATACCAAAAATTTGAATGCCAATGCCTTGTCCCACAGTTTTTTATCAACTTATTTTCATCTCTCATAACTATCTACTTACTTTATTGTACCCAATCATGACTCCTTTGAAAAAAAATCAATTACAAAACAAATATCTTATTCACAAAATAAAAACTTTGTCTAGTCAAATTACATAGAAAAATGTGTTCCTTTGACACCTAAAGCATCCATGGCTTTTTTATAGATTTTTGTGTACACTTAACTCACTCAAAACTTCTACAATGAGACATGTCCATAGGCACTGCTTATCATGAAAGCCTCAGTCAAGCACTAGCCCAAGAATCTAGAATGGAAACTTCTCTTCTCTACCTTACTTTCACATCAAATTGATCCTTTAGATTATTTTATAGCTCACACAATTTTAATCTTTGGTATAGATTAAAAAATACCTACACGCTTACCATTTTAACTGTTGTGACTAAGTATTTTCACTTTCATATCAAGTAAAAAATGATGAAACTAGAATTCAAAAACTTTATTGATTAATATTTAATACGATTCAATTCAATGATATTTATATTGATTAGAATTTTATGCTTTATAAGCCATTATTCCTATCAATAACCATCTACAAGAATGTAACATACAATACCTAATTTATAAATTGTTAATCTAAATTATAAACCTTTCTAAATAAATGTAAAACTCCAACAAATATTTCAAGGAAATTTGATAAGTTTACACATTGAATTAAGTGTGATAAGGTGAGTGAATTTATTGTCCTTCTTTATTGGAATAATCATTCCTCCATATCAAACACTACAACACATGTAAAGAGGCATGATATAAACATAACAATATTTTCTTAGTTAGAAAATTAGAGCTATATAGTTACAAACAAAAATATCATATCCTTCTATTGATACTTTTCCTTTTATTAAGGAGTATTTAGTTATAAATTCAAGCCTTTTCATTTTCAATTAAAGGGTTATGAGAAAGTTAAAATAGATGGGGAATATATTTTCTTGGTTTTGTCAAAATATATTTGTATATTTCCCTATTTTCATACTTAATTTTATTCCACTATGGAAGGATTGGATAAACTATTTCTAAAGAAATGTTTTGAGACATTTTTTGAGAGGTTGAATAAGAAATATTCAAATATTAGTCAAAATAATTCTACGAAGTCTCATGTATTAATTTCCACTCCATAAAAAAAGAGAAACCTTATAAGAACTATCCCAAGACATAATCTAGGGAGTATCCTCTCACCTCTTTTATAAAGACTAATCCTATAAAGGAGGGACCAAAATCAACCTATTTTTAGAAACCAATCCATGTTGTACTATCCTAAAAACTTAGCACCCATTAATTAGATTTCTTTTAGGACCTACTAGAGCCAATTTTAGTGATTCCTAGATCTAGAAGTATTTATGCCTGATTTATCACATCTTTCATGTTCTTTAACTGAGACTTTGCACACTTCCCAAGTCCCAAAATCACTTTAGAATTAACTCCTTTGGGACTAGGTTGACCTAAATTAGCCTTGTCCTAGGCAAGTTGAGCCAAGTCAGCCTTTTCCTTGGGGGTTGTTCTTTAGTGGGCTCTGGGCTCTATGTGGGGTTATTTCAATCCCTTCTCTCAGTTTGCCACCCCAACAATTTTGAATCCAAAAATGAGTATAAAAAGGGCTCGCTCCTATCATTTTGGTAAAAATGATCTTTATGGAAGCTATCTATGTGCCAAATATCTCTCAAGTGCAAGCAATAAAACATTCAATTTTTAGAATTAAGGTGGTGGATTCAAGATTTTAATGCAAGCATCCATTGAAGATCTTCATCTATCTAAGTCTTCTTCCATTCATGCAAATTCAGTATTCTCTCCTTGATACAAGTTTATTTCCCATGGTGGCTTAGTGGAGGAATTCTCAAGCAAGAAAGAACATCTATTCATCCTCTCCATTCATAGTTTCAAGCATACATTCATTGAATATCTAGGATATGGAAGTGTAGATCCATTGAATTTATGAAGAAATCCATCTTTCTACATCCAAGACATATATTTATAGAATCCTTGTGTATTTTATTTATTTCTACATTCATCCATGAGGTTTTTTCATGTAATGTAAATTTTTCATTTATCTCGTTTACATCTAATTTCCTATCAAGAATAATTTCTATACAAGGGCTTGAGAAAGGAAATCCCCTTTCCAAAAATAATTGCCCCTTTTTCTATGTTCAGGTATAAATTTACAAGTTTAAAATTTGGGAAATCATAGATTTGGAACCAGTGACAGGTCTTCTATAGATTTCATCAACTTTTCTGCATCAAGGAGAAGGCTGAATTTCTTGGACAAGGTTAACTTGGGTTGGCACTATCCTTTGGATCTGCAAATTTCACACTCTAGAGTTACAATTTTGAGAGTCTCATATTTATAACAGTTTCTGGTTTCGATAATTTTATGACAATATTTTTCCCGATCTAAATTTTTTTCCTCCTCTCCTAGCTTTCAAGTTGAATTTGTTCTTCCTTCTTTCATCTTGCATTTCCTTTTATTCATCGTATTTGATATCAATTATATTTTTTAATCATTTTAATTGTCATATTTTTGTAGTCTTTTCATAGCCTTGCATATGAGTTTACATATCATACACATCTTAATAATAAAGGAATATAAACACCTTCTCTTCCATAAATAATATAGCATGCTTGGTATGCAATATAGAGCTCAAGCAAGTCTTCTACCCAAAATGTGACTCCTCTGTTCTTCTCCATGATAATTTTTTGCACTGTAACTATAGATTTTTTCTTCTTCCTAGGGAAAAATAGGTTCCATTTCCTACTTGGGTGGACGACACTTTAATCAACTCTGCTTTTGTATGCCATTCTCAGGTGATTCACAGGGCTATTTGAAAGGTAATTGGGGAACATGTGCTAATTCATAGATCTAAGAAAGTGCTCATCCTATCGCACTTGGTGTCAATATTTATTTCCAATTCAACTAATATGTTGCAATTTGTGGATTTATTGGTGTTAATTGCAAACAAGGTGGTTTGACCACAATTCATCATGGGCAACAGATTAATGCTGGCTATTCATAAGTATGACCTATGGATGGGGTGCACCTTTGTGGGAGGTTTGTTCCCTCATCATTTTTTGTTGTCCAAGCATTAGAATATGGTAACATACGATAATATCAAGAGGGAATTCAAGTGGCATAGCTATCATATTGTAAAATCCACTCTACAATTCATGGCTAAGGCACTAAGTACGAAGCTTGAGTTTAATATCAAAAGAATTGTAAACACCATGCTTGACTTTTTGGGTACTCCCAATATTTCCTCACGACCACTTCTTTAGTAGATGATTTCTAAAAGCATAGTAGATGTGCCATCTCTTCCATTGAATTTATGGGACCTTAATCTACCATCTTTAGTGGGAACTCCTCCAATTGAAGGCCACGTATAGAAAGTGGATTTTCCTATTCAGATACCAGACCCTTGGCAAAGTGATAATGATGGATAGGCTAAAGACATCCCTAATGCTCCTCTAGTTGGTTGGGAGGATATTTGGGGTTTATCCTGAGGACATCAAGCCGAATCAGTGGACATGGAGTAATGAATCGTAGTTAGTTGGGTTTTTAAATTTTGTATTGTCTTTAGGCTGTTTGTATCATTTATGTTCAAGATTCATTTCTGGGTTCGTTGCTCGAGCAGTAGGAATTTTGGTTTGTGGACAATTTTGGAGTTCAAGCGTGCATATTTCAAGCTCTAAGTAGTGGGACTAAGGTTATTGGATAATGATGTATATATGATGTTCATGCATTACTTCTTTGTAATCAGTTAGGTTTGT
Organism: Thuja plicata; assembly: GCA_018584345.1. Lineage (NCBI taxonomy): Eukaryota > Viridiplantae > Streptophyta > Pinopsida > Cupressales > Cupressaceae > Thuja > Thuja plicata. Next base: position 712,665 of record MU224184.1, read on the forward strand.
TCTAGATAGGTTTGATGTGATTATACATATGTATTGGACAAGGATTCTGAGTTTTCTTTACTGGTTCTTTCCCGGTTGATTCCTCAAACCAGGTTACACACACACACACACACACACACACACACACACACACACACACACACACACACACACACACACACACACACACACACACACATATATATAGTGGCTTGACCACTTTTGCTTAAAAATAATAATAATAAAGGAATTCACCTTGAAAGTCCATTTTTAATTATAGATCTAGCATTAACACCCCTAAATCTGATTTGGGTTTTTTCTAATCTGATTTAGGTTTGAGAGTGAAGCATTTTGAGGTATTCCTAATTTTACATTGGATATCCCTTTCATAACCCCAACATTGCTAATATTTGGAAGAGCCCATAACAACCAACTACTTTTGTTTATTCTAATTTGTTATGTTACATTTTGGTGAACCTGACTCATAACATTATGAAATATTATTCGGTGTCTAGATATTCTTATATGCATTACAAAAGAGCTTATATTTATCACATTGTATGCATCTATATTTGCTTGTATGCATGTCATTTTTTTTCTATTATATGTATTCATATATAGCTTAATTTTGATAGTTAATATCCTTGTTCCTTTTGCATATTTCTTTCAAATTACATTGCAATCCTCTTTATTTTCATTCCATTTTGTACAATCTTAATCAATTTGAGTCCAACCTATAGCATTTAGGTTAATAGAAGCCTTAGACTTATGGATTCCTTTGATCTTGAATCCTTCTTCTTTACTAGGAACCTTGACGAGATCAACGTGAATCTTAATGAAATCAATCCTATCATGGAGAATAACTCCTATAAATATTTTCATGATTAAGATGAAGCCTTACAAGTTCCTCCTTCTCAAGTCCAAAAAATTTCCAAAGACACTAAATTTTTTTAACAACGGTTAAGTCAAGACGATTCTAATCCTGAGGCTCTTATTGTTGTAGAAGGCTTAACTTATTTACAATAATGACCATAGTGTTGACATCTTGCATAGAATTTCATATCTTACTAATAATAAAATAAAACCTATAAAGATTTTTTCTCAAGATTTAGGATGTATACCACCTACTATAAGTGATGAGACCTCTTTATCTATCTATACTTCCATTCCTAACATATGTCCACTTCTACTCCACCTATCATCACAACTTCAATTCAAACTTCCCATCCTACACATGTGAGTCATCCTAATCCCATTTCTCCTTCTATCCCTTCAAGTGTTCCATCCACTTTATTTCCATCATCTTTGCCCACTTATCATAGTATTACTTTCATACTCAACCATTCCTTAAATTTCCAACAACATCCCTAACATTTCTAATGTTTCTCCTCCTACCATTCTTTCTATCGATTATACCATTAAGATCTTGGCACAAACCGTTTCCTCCTTGAAAAAAAATCTTCCATGACTCAATCCAAGCTAAATATTCCTACTTGTGACATTTCTAGTCCCTTTTCTATAGATATTATCCATGTTGTTATCCCACAATATGCAGAGATTCCTCATCTTGATACTAATAATGGTAAGGGTGATCCTATGACTCATAATAAAACTTTCCAAACCATGTGTGGTGATTTGTTTCATGACCATAGGTTCATTGAAACATTGTTAACTAGAACCTTTCAAGACAAATCATTGCAATAGTATTATTCCTTGCCTCCTTATTCAATTGATTCCTTAAAAAAAATTGCTATTACTTTTGTTGAACAATTTAAAAACAACATTGGTCCTAAAATCTTTCTAAGTGATTTAAGGAATTTTAAACAAGGTGTTAAAGAAAAAGTTAGTTATTTCATTGGTATATTTAAGCATTTGTATGCTCATATTTCTTATCCTATGCATGAAATTGATGTGAAACACATATTTATTACTAATTTGAAAATTGGCATTAGAGATAAGATACTTATGTTTGAATTCTCTTTATTTCCCTAATGGTGTATAGTGCTTCATCATTATTAACTACAAGTGAGTAAATTTAAACGCACCACTCTAATAGCTCCTATTCCCAAGGCTAAGAGTGATGTCGTATCCAACTTCAACAAGTTTCAGAAATCACACAACTCCATCAAAATGAACAAATGATCCAATAATGTTGATGAACAAGTGACAACAACATCCAAAGGTGTGGCTCATTTTCCATCTATTTTTAAAACTTCTCGTAATTATACTCAGCTTTATGAATCTCTACATAATGTGATATTGAAGTTAATTAATTCTAATATGTTAAAACTTCCTCCTACCAAACCAATTGAGACTTCAAAACCTCAATCCAAATGCTTTGATCCCAAAGCTTTTTGTCAATATCATCATCAACTTGGACATGATATTGAAAAGTTTTTTTTCTTGAATTTTGTCATCCAAGATCTTATTGATCCTAAGGCTATATCTTTTGATAGTGACAATGATCAAGGAAACATATTAGTGGAACCTTCTAACAAAAATTCGCAAATTTACACCAATCCTTTGCCATCTCATTCAACAAATACTATTGATCAACCTTATTCTTCCCACTACATTTAATATGATGACAAAGTTAATGAATCTAATCATGTTGTTAAGTGAGTTGATAAATTCAAACCTAAACCTCTATCTTAGCCTTGCATTACCTTTTATTCTAGCGTGAGAATTAAAGAACCAGATGGTCCTCTCTATATTATTGCAAAGGTTAATGACCTTCCTACCTATGGTACCCTTGTTGATCCCACTTACATGCTGAATTTCATAACTGAAGAAAATATTTTTAGTAATTAATTACAAAAATACCTTTATGATACATCTAATATGATGATTCAAACTTGCAATGGTTTCCTTTATCCTTTACATGGTTTCATTTCCTTCCATGTTGATGTTCATGGTAAAAATCTAGATGTTACATTTATTGTCCTTCCAAGTTCTGGCCAATTTCAATTCAAGTTTTGTCTTTCTTGACTTACCTCTATGGATGTCATGACTTCTCCTATTCATAAATGTGTTAAATGTTTCCTACATAATAAAGAAATCATGACTATTAACCATAGTCTTTCTCAACCTTTTGTGCCTCATGAATTAGTTGACATTGATTTCTTTTGGCCTTCTATGCATCAAGCAACTCAAACCCATCACGACCATCTCTTTAGATCATATTTATCCTACAAGGTTAAAAGGGTTTGTAAACTTAGAAAAACTAAGGATGTTCCATATCTTTGCGTTGAAAGTGAAATTATTCTTAATCCACATATAATACCTCTTCCTATTTCTTATACACATACTTCTCAACCTATTGTGGTTCCAAAACCTAATATGTATTGATCTTCTCCCACCAAAAATATCTATGAAAACCAAACGTAACCATCATGCATGTGATCATTATCGTAAGCGTATTACTAGACCCCATCAATATTCTTCTCAAAACATTGCTTCACCTCATACACTATTTCACTTTGACACACCCATGCCTGAGTCAAAGGATGAAGTGAATTTAAACAAAGCTAAAAAGAACAAACATGGAAATGTTATTCGTATCTTAGATTCTATTACAATTAATCAAGATGAAGAAGATACTCTTGATGATGATTTGCTTGATGCTAATATTGATATTAATTCTAGTGATTATGATGAAATGTATGATACTGTTGATATTGATCATGATTAACTAACTATTATTTCACAACAATTATCTATCACTCCTAGTGACAAACATAGTGACCTCTCTTCACAATAGGCTCCTTGTTTGGAACTAGCCATCACTCCATCTACTGTGACTGATATTGATCTCTTGCGAGTTTCCTACCTTACCTAAACACTATGGATCAAAATAGGGTGGTAGACAATATGCTTCACTAGCTCGATTTGCATGGTGGATCTTTTATTTTATTTCTCTTTTTGTTGTTTATGGTGATGTGCTTTCGGGCTGTGATGTGCTTCTTGTTTCATGTTTTGTTTAGATTTCTTTAAACAACCCTTATTTATTTGTTGACACAAGGTGATAAAGGAGTCATAATGTCATATACATTCTTCTATTTGTATCTCTCTTATTCTATATGTTATTACATGTTATGTCATGACACTACCATTGTTTGTGCATGTACTTCTGTATTGTATGCTTGGGATGATACAAAATGGTAGCTACCTATTCTTTTTGGTCTCCATGGCACCAGCCCAAAAAGAATCTTCTTCGTAACTCTTACGTTCTTTTCTTCCATTGTGTTTGTAGTTCTACTTCCTTTCAGGGATGATGAAAATTCATTTTGACATAATTATGATATATCTGAGTTGCAATATGACCTACTAACCCTAGAGTTTGTATATCCCTTTTGTACTCTCTTTTTCCATATGCTCATTCCCCTTCATTTTTCCTTTCTTTGGGGCATTTCACACTAGAAACAACTCTTTTGGATGCGTGCATTTTATGCTAAAGCAATTTTGCCTATTAAGTCATTTGCAATAGCTTTAACGTTGGAGCATGTAGTCCACTTATATTTTGCACACACAGTGTTTATATGTTATTTTTTAATGGATTCTCAAATTGATCCCCACTGTACACATTTTCTCCTTACAATGATCGCATATATTTGGTCCTCGACTAACCATACACATTTAGTCCCTTGATTGACTGCACATATTTTTTCCCTTGACTAACTATACATGTTTGGTCCATTTCTTGACCACCCTTATTTGATCCCTAATGAATAATGCCTCTCCTTAAGACTGATCGTGTTGGATCTATTATTGGAAGAAATTTCCTTTAAAGCCTTGGAATAGTCCCAAGGGATAACTGAGAGGGGGGGTGAATCAATTATCGGCTAGTTTTAATTCTTTTCTCCAATTACATATAGAATATCATTAAGCATATACATAATAATATAACACAAAATAGAACACCACAATTTTGGTTACAGGAAAACCAAAATAGGCAAAACCCCAGGTGGGAATTAGCACCCACAAAGAACTGTACTTGAGTATAATAATCCCTATTAGAAGATCTTACAACCCTATTAGGAGTTGATCTTTAAAATGCAATAATTACAGTGACCTGGTTAAGGGTTGGACCCTATTAGGAGTCTTTTACAAATAACCCTTTTAGGGGTGAGGACTCACTTTCCAAAATCACACTGCTAAAATGATGAAGACTACAACCTTTAGTAACACAGATATACACTATATTTGATAATGAACTGTTTGAGTAGACCTGTTGTCTTGATCAGTTCCAATGGATTGTATGCACTCTCTGCTTCTTCACATAGATATTTAACTAATGAATGAGATAGCTTTACTATCCCAAAACAATCATCATTCTACTCTGTTCTTTTTCTGTCTATTCTCTTATTATTCACACTTAGTGATCACAAATCAACTGCTATATGTATCTTCTCCAAAATATATGATCATGTCGGTGTAGGATTCCCTTCAATGATTCTCTTATTTGCTAAACTAAGCACACAACATAATTAGAACTGTGTGACTCAAAATGAATAGACGCATCACTTCACATAGTCGGCTTAGCGCCTTTGGTTAATTATCTTTGACTCATAACTAAAAATGAATTTGAACACGCATATCCCGTAGTTAGGCACAACTAAAGAATTAATAAAATTACTCTTGGCTTTCTGAAAACAATCCTCTAAAACTGTCCCTGGTAAATAGAGTAACATAACTCAACTGTTACTGAACTTTTGAATCTGTATGAACATGGTATCATAACTATGTCTTAAACATAAAAATAATCGAACAAGACTTCCACATATCCATACTTAAAAGTGAATACATTACACTCTTGTATACTATATATTGTCATCAATGACAAACATACAGCCAACTATTTGCACAAAGGAAAATCTCCAACAATCTCCCCCTTTGACATTGAGGGAAACATATGATTAAAAACACCATCAACCCAAAAGTTTCTTCTTTGTTTTTACAATCTTCTCAATATCCTCATCAAAGACTCCTCTTCATTGTTGCATCTCCTTTGACTGTGTTTTTATTTTCATGACTATATACTCCCTCAGAGTATATGATCCCCCTTACTATATACTCCCCCTTTGACATCAATGACAAAGGATGCCAAATACAAATAATCATAGGTACTGCTCCAAAAGTAGAGTAGTCAACGACTCATTAGTCACCAAGGACTGATGCATTTTCTATAAGTTCTAATCAGACTCAAGAAAGGGAATTACTCCCAGATTCTTCTTGAGATACTCAAAAGTATCTTTTGATAATGGTTTCATAAATATGTCTACCAAGTGATCTGTGGTGTTCACATTATCCAACTTCACTTCTCTTTCTACAACTTTTTCTCTTAGAAAATGATATTTTATTTCTACGTGTTTTGTCTTTGCATGCATCACAGGATTCTTTGACATGTTAACGGTGCTGGTGTTGTTACAATGAATGACAATAGGATAATTAATCTAAATTACAAAGTCTTTAATCATCTATTTGATCCAAACCATTGTTGAATAATTCAATGTGGCTACTACATACTCAACTGTTGCTGTTGACTAAAAAATATAGTTTTGCTTCTTGCTTGTCCAAGTAACCAACCTATCTCCAAGAAATATTTCTCCTCCTGAGGTACTCTTTATGTCATCAACACAACCTGCCAAATCTACATCTGTGTACACATGAAGTTCTACATTTTCTAAATTATGATACCATAAACCATAGTCTATAGTTCCCTTTAAATATCTGAATATTCTTTTTATTGTCATTAAGTGATTCTGTTTAGGTTTAGCTACAAATATCCCAACAATTCCAACTGCATTAGATATATCTGGTCTAGATTGAGTGAGATATATGAGCTTTCCATTCATGAACTTGTAAAGTGTTTTGTCAACTTCTGTGGAGTCATTATTTTAGAAATCTTTCTTCCTCTTATAATAAGAGTGCTTACTGGCTTGCAATATTCCATTTTGAATGTCTTCAATATCTCCTTCCTATATTTAGACTGATTTATGAATATACCTCTATCTGTCTATTTTACATTTAATCCCAAAAGTATTTTATAGGTCCAATCGTGCTCATTTCAAATCCACTTTGCATCTCTTTGGAAAATTATGCACTAAGCTTGTCATTACCTTGAAAAATAATGTCATCAACAAAGATAGCAAAAAGTAGTAATCCTTTAGGTGTTTCTCTAATGAATAAGTTGCAATCTGCTGCTCCCTTTTTGAATCCAATCTTTGTTAAGTATCCATCAAGTCTCTCATACCATGCTCTTAGGGCCTGTTTGAGTCCATAGAGGGCTTTCTTTAGTTTTCATATCGTGTCTGGTTTGTCTGAAAGTTTGAATCCTTCAAGATGCTCTATGTAAAATTCTTCCTTCAGGTCACCATTCAAAAATGCTGACTTGACATCCATCTGATATACTTTGAAGTTCTTGAATGTTGCATGGGCTAAAAACAACTTTATAGCTTCCAATTTGCTCACAGGGGCAAATGTATCAGAATAGTTAATTCCTTCTCTTTGCACATATCCTTTACATACCAATCTTGCTTTGTTTCTTATCACTTTCCCATCTTCATTCATTTTGGTTTTGAATATCCACTTAGTTCCAACCATGTTCTTGTCACAAGGTCTAGGGACTCATTCCCATGTGTCATTCTTAATTATTTGATCTAATTCTTATTGCATTGCATTTTGCCAATCTTAATCATTATTTACACATCTTCAACACTTAAGGGTTCAATTTGTGAAAGTAAACATACCTCTTCATCAATGGTTAAACCTTTTTCTTTGGATCTTGTCAAAACTTTACTGCTATGATCTCTAACGATATCTTCTTTTGAATGGTATCTAGATGTGTATTTTGAGATTTTAGGTTTCACACTCTCATTTGTGTTCTATGATTCTTCTTGACTTGGTTCAGGTTTATTACATGATACATCAATACACTCAAACATTTCTTCAATAACTATTTCTTTATTAATAGGTCTAGGTTCATCTTCAATCAAAGGTCCATATTCATAATATCTCTCTTGAATCATGAAATTCCCATCAATCTTCACATGTGCACTTTCAATGATTTTCTTCAACCTTAAATTAAAACATCTATTTAATCTTTTCTCTTAGTAGAGTAACCAAGAAAAATACCTTCATCGGTTCTAGCATCAAATTTACCAACACCATCATCTCTCTTGATGTAGCACTTGCTTCCAAAGATTATGAAGTATTTTACTGTAGGTACATTACCAAGCCAAAGTTTAAAAGGTGTTTTGTCTACGCCTGCTCTTAGTTGAATTCTTGTTGTTAGTATAGAATCTTTTATTAACTGCATCTCTCCAATAGGTGTGTGCAATGTTTCCTTCAATCATGATAGTGTGCACTGTGTCAAGTATTATCATGTTTCTTATTTATGCAAATCCATGTTTTTGAGGGGTTCTGCGTGCACTTAGTTGTCTTTTGATCCCATGTTCTTTGCAGTACTCAAGAAACTTGTCAGAGGTGAATTCTCCTCCTCTATCAGATCTCACACATTTTATCTTTAATCCAGACTCATTTTCAACTTTAGCTTTGAATATTTTTAATTTCTCAAAAGATTTAGATTTGTCTTTTAAGAATGCAACCCACATCATTCTAGAGAAATCATCAACAAATAAAATGAAATATATTTCACCATAGTATGATCTTGTTTGAGTAGTTCCACATAATTCTATATGCACTAGATCTAATTTCTTCTCTATAGAGTTCTGTTTGCTTCTGAATGAGGTCCTCACATGCTTTCCCATCACACATTCCCTGCACATAGTATCAACTAGTCTTGCAATACTAGGAAGGTCTCTTACTGCCTTTACATTTGTTATCTTTACTATATTGTCAAAATTGATATGACAGATTCTTTTGTTCCATAACCAACTGTCATCCACTTTTGCAACAAAACAACTTACCTTGGAGTTAAGCTAAAAAATATTACCTTTGGTCTTTAAACCTAATGCAATCATGTCTCCTTCTTTGTTGTTAATAATGCACCTATTGTTTTTGAATTCTAACTGATATCCTTTATCAAGAAATTGTCCAACACCTAGTAAGTTATGATGTAAACCATCTACATATAGACCATCATCTATCTTGTTCTTTCCATCTAAGGTGATAGATCCTCTACCTATGATAGGTTTGGGAGTGTTATCTCCAAATCTAGCCATCTCACCTTTGTACTTATCTAGATGTACAAATCTATCTTTGTTTCCTGTCATGTGATGTGAACACATGTTTTCTATGATCTAGTTTGTTTTGATGTCTGCTTGTGAAACTAAAGCCAATTCTTGTGCTTTCTTTACATCTTCAATTTCTATTTTTTCAATCATTTTTTCATTATCTTTAATTAAAATGAATCCAATTTCATCTTCTCCCAAATCATCATCAATCACACCATCTTTAACATGATATCATTCTTTAGTATATTTGGGTTTGTAATCTGATATGAACTTCTTGACTCTTGTAGGACACTTGGATGCAAAGTGGCCAACTTTGCTGCATGAAAAACATTTGAATGGTAGTTTTCCTTCATCTTTACCTTTCCTTTCTTTCTTAGCAATCATAGAAATTATTTCTTCTAGTTCTGTATCAACTTCTTCTTTCTCAATATTACTAAAGATGCTCAAGGATTTCTTACCATTGGCTGAGGCTTTGAAAGTTGTTTCCATTTGAGGTTCTGTCTTCAATCTTGATATCTCAAATGTTGATATTTTGTTGATCAATCAAGGTTTCTCTTTTGAAGTCCTTTGATAATTTCATGGTTTCATCCAAGATGTTTATCTTTCTTTCATAATCTTTTGTTAATGTAGTCATCAGTTTATCCATTATATCTTCCTTTGAAATTTCTCCACCATTGTTCCTGATTCCTGAGACTGCTTCATTAATCCTCTGATTGTAAGCTCTGATGTTGTCTTTAGGTAGCATCTCTAAATTGTTGTATCTTTTCTTCCATGTCTTTCTACTCAGATTCTTGGCTAGGATGTCTCCTTCAAACATGTCTTCTAGGTATTTCCATATTGAATAAGCTTTGTCTTCCTTCTTGATCTCAGAAAATTCAATGTCAGATAAGGCAATGATTAGGGCTTCTTTGGAAATTGAATTTTGGTTGAATACTTCCTTTTGTTTGTTAGTAGAGTCTTCTTCTACAAGGTCTTTCAAGGTAGGAACATCAATTGCATGAGTAGAAACCTCATAGATTTAAAAACCAACACACTGCAGATGTCTTATCATTTTGTTCTTCCAGTCAAGATAATTCTCTCCATCAAACTTAGGACTCTCTTTCCTAAAGTACGCCATTTGATCTACCTTAAGATGTTAGGATTTCTGTCCAATGCACTTGGCTCTGATACCAATTTTTGGAATAGTCCTAAGGGATAACTGAGAGGGGGGGTGAATCAATTATTAGCTAGTTTTAATTCTTTTCTCCAATTAAGTACAAAATATCATTAAGCATATACAAAATAAGATAACACAAAATAGAACACCACAATTTTAGTTATGGGGAAACCAAAATAGGTAAAAACACCGACGAGAATTAGCACCCACAAAGAACTTTACTTGAGTATAATAATCCCTGTTAGAAGATCTTACAACCCTGATAGGAGTTGATCTTTACAATGCAACAAGTACAGTGGCCTGGTTAAGGGTCAGACCCTGTTTAGAGTCTTTTACAAATAACCCTATTAGGGGTGAGGACTCACTGTCCAAAAGCACACTGCTAAAATGATGAAGGCTACAACCTTCAGTAAAACATATATACACTATATCTGATAATGAAATATTTGAGTAGACCCACTGTCTTGATCAGTTCCAATGAATTTTATGCACTCTCTTCTTCTTCACATAGATCTTTAACTGATGAATGAAATAACTTTACTGTCCCAACAAAATCAGCATTCTGCTCTATTTTTTTTCTATTTATTCTCTTTTCCTTCACACTTAATGATCACAAATGAACTGCTATATGTATATTCTCTGAAAGATATGATCAAATCGGCTATAGGAATCCCTTTAATGCTACTCTTGTTGGCTAAACTAAGCACACAACATAATTAGAACTGCACAACTCAAAATGAATATACGCATCGCTTCACATAGACAGCTCCACCAAAATTACCCAAATGTCATGCTTTAGATGAAACCTGATTAGTGCCTTTGGTTAATTATCTTTGACTCATAACTAAACATGAATCTGAAAACATATATCCCATAGATGGGTGCAACTGAAGAATTAATAAAATTACTGTTGAATTTCTGAAAACAATCCTTTGAAATAGTGGCTGGTAAACAGAGTAACATAACTCAACTGTTACTAAACCTATAAATATACGTGTATGAAAATGGTATCATAACTATGTCTAAAACATAAAAACAACCATGCAAGGCTTGCATATATCCATACTAAAAATTGAATATAGTACACTACTTTATACTATATGTTGTCATCAATGACAAACATAAAGTCAACTATTTGCACAAAGGGAAATCTCCAACATAAAGGCTGATATTTTCTGATGGATTACACTAGCTTAATCTACATTTCTAGACTATTTAATTTTATCTTTCTCATTTTAGTTTTGATGAGAGCTTAAGTAACTAGGAGCATTGATGTTCCTTAATCTCCTTAACCTTAATGAGATCGTTGTATGCATTTGATATACTTTACCATGATGATGAGCTTGTCTTTTACTCCCACAAAAGTGGGGGTTAAATGTACCATTCTAATAAGTTAACATTTATTAATTGGATGTGTTTTAGGACCTACTACATCACATTTTGGTGATTATTAGATCTAAATTTATTTATGCTTAATTTCTTGCATCTTTCATTTTATTTCTTGAGACTTTCTGCGCTTCCTAAGTGCTAGAATCAATTGGCAATTAACTCCTCTAAGACTAGGCTAACCTAAGTTAGCCTTGTCTGGGACAAGGCCGACCCAAGTGGGCCTTTTCCTTTGGGGTTGTTATTTAGAGGGATCCATGCCCTATGTGAGGGTGTTTCATTCCCCTATCTCATTTTGGTTAGCTCGACAATTTTGAATCCTAAAATGAGTCTAAAAAGGGGTTTCCCCTCCAATTTTAGTAACCGTAATATTTATGCAAGTTTTCTATGTGAAAAATATCTTAAGGGTGAAAGCAATCAAACATTAAATTTGTTTAATTAAGGGTCAATTCTAGATTTGAAGGCAAGCATTGATTGAAGATCTCCATCTCTCTATGTCTTCTTCCATTCATAGAAAGGAAATATTCTATCCTTAATGTAATTTTCTCTTTCATGGTGGCCTAGTAGAGGAATTCTCAAGAAAGAAAGAAGATCCATTCCTCCTCTCCATTAATGATTTCATGCATACATTCATTGAAGATTTAGGATTCACAGGTGTAGATCCATTGAATTTCTAAAGGCCTCCTTGATTCTACATCACATACATTTCTAGCATCATTATAGAGTTGACTGATTTATACATCCATTCATAAGGGTTTTGCATGAAAGTTAAATTTTTAATTTATATTGTTTACATATACTTTCCTATCAAGGTTAATTATTCTACAAAGGCTTGACCAAGGAAAGAAACTTTCAACAAAAAAATGCCACTTTTTCTTGTGTGCAAGTCTAGATTTACTAGTTTAAGGTTTGAGGAATCAGAGATTCAGAACTAGTGACAAGTATGCTACAAATTTTGGGAACTTTTCTGCCTCTAGGACAATGTCAAGTTTCTTGGACAAGTCTGAATTTGGTTGTCACTGTCCTTTGGATGTACAAATTTCAGTTTGGAGTTACAGGTCTTAGAATCATAGATCCAAAATAGTTTCTAGTTTTGACAAATTTCCTATACTCTTTCCCAAATCTAGAGTTTTTTCCTCCTCTCTTATCTTTCAAGGTGAGTTCATTCAATTTCCATTCATCTTGTAGTTCCTTTAATACATGAGATCTAATATCATATATAGTTAGTATTCATTTCATTTATCATATTTTACATTCCTTTCACAGTATTACAAATCAATTTGCATATCATACACATCTTAACAATAAACAAATTCATCTCCAAACTTGATTTTTAAGTCTAGATCTTGCATTAGCATCCCTTCTCATATGGGTTTTTTTCCTTAATTTAATTTGGGTTTGAGATTAAATCCTTTAGAAGCATTCCAATTGTAACATATGATATCCATTTTATAACCCCAACATTCCTAAGATTTGGAACAACCCACAACAACCAACTAATTTGGCTTCTTCCAATTTCTTATGCTTTTGATTAAATAAGCAGCAAGAGGGTGCTGGCCCGTGGTACAATAGAGCAGAGTCACAATGAACCTGTTAATAATATATTATCAGGAACAAAGGAAACTGCAGCAACATTACAGCCAAAGTGCAGTTAAGGAGGAAAGTCAAGAAACCAGTAAAAAGCCATAGTCAGCACACAGTCAACCAAAAGTTGAGTAGAGACAGAGATATTCAAGGCCAGAAGTAGCCAAGTACAAAACACAGTAGTACCATAATTTCTAGACATCCCAGAAGTTAAAGAAGGACCATGATCGCACAAGGACAGCACCTTAACCTGCACAATGACAACACTAAACAAATTTCTTATGTTACACACACTAAACAAATTTATTATATGAAAATAGATCAACATGTCAATTTTGTAAGAGAAAGGGGCATGGTGAACCTTATTATTACAAGAAGGAAATCCATCAGTTAAATAAATTACTGAAGGAGTATCAAATTTAATCTTACTTGACTTCACCTTATATTTTTATTGATTTACCCTATTGCCGCAATCTGAAAGTGATATACTCTATTGCATGCAGAAAGAAAGATAATAAAACTACCATAAATACTATTCCTTTTATTTTCACTTTGTCCAGTTACTCCAAGTTGTGCTAAAAGTTAGTGACACATATAAAACCATATAAAAACTACACAAAACATCCAAAAACCAAAAAATATAAGAAAATTCAAATAATATGAAAACATGCAAATTTACTAGGAGATTGCATCATTTAAATCATAGATGCAACTTTATACATGTACTGAGATACATCTTTGAATTCCACAAATGTGGTGATATAATGTATAGTTGTAGTAAATCCCTTTCAATTATGTCAATTGAAGTTGTAGAAATAAAAATAATAAAAGATCACCAGAAAGCCAAAAACTAGTATGTTAATAATAAAAAATCATGTCACTACAACATGCAATTGCATTGAATTATTTGTAGCTACAGAGAATAAACATATACATAAGAACATTTTAAAAAGAGCACTATCAAATAATAGGGAATAATTAGTGCTAATAAAAGTAAAATGTAGTGATTAAAGCTACACATACATCCATTAATTCTAGACTGTGTCATACGATCTTAATTTACATAAAAACTCAAAAATCTATGAAAAACTAGAAGGAATAAGTTTTTCACATTGGGTTCATCGTTTGTAATGGAGGTTAAATATCGAATAAGTTATATACATGCAAGAACCATTGTTTTTTTATTATAGTAGAAGTAGGTTAGGAAGGGAACCAGAACCCTTTAACAAAAAGAGAGAATAAAGATATCTATATGTACCAACTAGAGTTTAGAGGAAGAACATGTCCTAAAAAAAAATTGTTTCCTTTAAGATAAATAGAGAAAAAGGTAGCATATATAAAACTAGAAAAAAGATAGTAGCTAACGAAACAAAAATAAACAAGGAAACTAGAGAGAAAACTAAGCCAGTTCCTTTAGTGGTTTAGAACCCTTAACCTCCAATTGGGTCATTTCAGTTGTTGTCTTCTTCAAGTTCTTGTGTTCTTAGGGTAAGTTCATAGCTTTCCTCTTCATGTTTCCCATGGTCCTTTTGTTGGGTCTTGAGGACTCACGAACCTTGTCTTTCTCCAAGGGATTTCTTTTTCATGATGTCCCTTGTCAAGGTTTTCCACCAGTTTGTTCATCAAATCTATAGTAATTTTGATACTTTAGTGGCTCTAGATCATCATCATTTGAAGGAATTATTTTCCAGTTTTAAATTTCTCCTCAATCTGATAGAACTTATTCTCATTATCCTTTTTAAATTTGTCTAGTTCAATAGTTGTCTTCTGAAAGCCTTAAAAATTTATATATTATTGTCCAAAGTCTATAAATTCTACCCCAATTCATCATTGGTATTAGCAGTAACCCAAATAATGCCATCTTTAGTGTATCCTACAACAAAGTTTTTGAGCACTTCAAGTTTAATTCCCCTAACTCTTTGTTTGATTTTCATTTCATTAGTATTATGTCATAGTCATTTAAAAAGAGAGAAAGAATCAGTTGCATTTTCCCTGGCCATACGAAAAACATCACAAAAAACTTTGTAGTCTAGCTTAAAAAGCCTTTAATTAGGTCTTAATTCCAATGAAGATTCAACTTTGTCCTCCCTATGGGTACCCACCTTAGGCAACAGAGTCATGTTGGCTATAGGGGATGAGGTGACCTTAATTTTGACCTAAAGTAACTTATTATTTTCTTCTTCATATACTTTCTTCTTTCCTTTTCAAGATGCTGAATTAACCACCAAACTAAAAATAGAAGGGATAGAAATAACATGATCCTTTTTACCTTGCAATTTCAATGCCAAATATTTATCTTTTTTCTTGCTAGAAGTTCCCACCCTTGATTTAGATTTGGGAGTTATTTCAATTTTAGTAGAGGTGATATATTCTTCCTACTCAGAATCCATATCTTTTCCTCTCCCCTTCTTACACAATTTCACCTTAGACTGAGGGGTTTTCTTAGCTTCTAAGAAATGCTCAACATCTTCCTACCCATAAACTATATCATCCTCCTCTTCAGTTTCATTACCCATCTCCCATAAACTAGTATCAGCATCTTTTGACACCAAGACAAGATTTGAGGGAGCAGGAAGGACTTTATAGTGGTTAAAAATTAAAACCAACAATTCTTCACGAAGAATGGGTTTTTTCATAGGTTTCTTCCTGTGCGGTTTAAAGGTGGATTTAAGGGAATACCACAAATGGAAAGGAAGAGAAATCCTCATAGTGTGACAAAAATGATTCAATATAATGAAATGATGTTGGAATTCTCTTGTAAAATAACCATGAAGTGTTAAATAATCCCTTATAACCTTGAGTACCTAGTTCCTTACCAATTTAATCTTGGGTGGTTTGATGTAATTGGTTTTTTTCTCCTTTTCCCTCTCCTTTTTCTCCAATTTTTCCCACTCTTCCTTTATTTTTGGAAACCTCTGGATAACCTTGTCTGAATATTTCCAGTCCTGATAAAACTTCAACTCTTCTATTGAAAGGCCAGTGACAAAAGATATCACAGTCTCATCGATCGACAAATTCCTTCTAAACAACATACTGTTACCATCTTTCCAGCCCCTATCAAACACCTCTATGATTTTTGGATCCTAGTTGTCATGTCTCTTTGAGTAAGGCATAAGACCTCAAAGCTCTAAAACATACCCAACTTGCAGATAGAGTATTGGAAGAAAAAATTAAAAGATAGGGTAAGAAACACCTAGAAATTGTATCACAGTTTATTGATATTATGACTTGGAGTGTTATACACATGAGCTGTAACTTTGAAAATAAAACCTTGCCAAGTAATGATAACACCTTTCCTTTCAAATTTAACCTCCATCATTTTATGTAAAGCCACTTCCCACTATCATCGTCCAATCACAAAGTAAGAGCATTTTGATCTCAACCTCCAATATCTCCTAACCCTTCCACGTGGATAAGCACTTACTCCCAACTCTCTTATTCCTAAACTAGTCAACAACGAGTTTTGCACCACTACAGTTATGGGAGATATAGCATATTATAAATGAAGAAATTATAGCTTATGATTCTTTTATCCCATTCTCAATTGTCCAAGATTGCTTATGCTTACCCTTGGGATAGTTAATAATGTTGTTACAATTTTCTTCAACCCAAACATTCTTGTAGTCCAGTTGGCGATCCAACATTAGACCCTGTTAGGCCCTTATGGCTTTGACTAGGTGGTTAGTCTTCATGCCCATTGGGAGAGCCACCGCCGACAACAACCAAAGTTTGATACAACTACAAGACCTAGATTGTTACCCAAAATACTCCTATTTAAGAAGGAATGACATAATTTAATGCATACAATAAATCAATCAAATCATAAACAAGCCTCAAATCGATTGTTAGTGTTTAATAATTAAATACATGGGTTTTCTAAGCCTAGTTAGGTGTCCTAGTTAGGTGTTGCCTAGTTGAATTGTTCTAGGAGAGGTGTCTAGTTGGTTGTTGACATTTAGGAGTCTACTAGAGACGTGTCAATTTCATTTTGGCACATCATCCTAGTCTCTTGGGTTGTTATTTGTCACCACTCATGTTTTAGGAGTCCATCCCTCATTTTATGAAGGCATTCTCACCTATTTGTACTCCTCTTCTATGCATTATTCAATGGTCGACTTTTCCATTATGTTTTTGTGCTTCATTTGTATCTCTTTGATTTTGGGATAAACTTATATGGTATTAGAACAATCTGAGATATTTTTAAGATCTTTTCTTGCAATAGTCGCCTCTTGGAAGAAGTTTTTGTTGCAGACGTCTAAGCCCGATTACGCTCGCAGGTGCATACCATGGAGGGGTTGGTGTGTGAGTCTGGAAGAGACCCCTGCAACGAAAAAGCGAGCGACAGCGTCATTTCTCTACAGCAAACTCTACGATCTCTCATGTGAAGTTTGGGTGCATGATCGAACGGTGCAGCTGTGAGAGAAAACTCGCGCTCGAAAACCCTAGCCCGTGGCTTTGTGCTCTAGCTGCATCTTGTGTGGTCTTCTACCCACGTAGACATCCGCCTGGGCTCTCCCTCTGGGATCGTCGATGCAATAACCAGCGGCACACAATCCCCTATGGCGTTCAGATCTGTCTTCAGTCCGTGGGCCCGTAGGCGTCTTAGCTCATACAATCTGTGCGGATTCAGCTCCTTCCATGTCTTTGACGCGTTTGGGCTCTGTGCCTGTGCCTTCCAGCGGGGTCTACGGTCTGTTAGCGGCGCCCTTTGGTGTCTGCAGTTCTGTTAAAAGGACCTGGTTTGGACAACATGGAGGTGTTGAAAAATCCCAGTCACAGTCTACAGGGCCCGCGCATAGAGGAGGGAGGAGCCAAACGACTCATTGGTTGTGTGCAGCCTACGTCTAGTACGTGGAAGAATGCTTTGAAATTGGCTCGTGGCTCTTTAAAGTGGTCTGAGGAGACCATGGCATAGTTAGCGGTGGTGCCCAACCCCCTTACAGCCACTGTGTCTTCTTTCGACAGCGCCCCCGCCCTTGTGGTGCCTCAGCCCCCACGGTATAGGTCGACGTTTTTTTGTGGCCCTCGTCACTGGTAACATGCGTCATTTTTAATGTCGCAAACAAGGGTTTGAAAAGCTTTATTTTTTTTTTCCCTCTCATTCGGAATTTTGCACTAAAATTAGTTTTCTAAAAATAGAGGGTTTTTTTTCTCAAGGAGTTACAATTTTTGTAAAGGGTAAATTTTTTTTAAGTTTCATAATTTTTTTTTTAAATTTTAAAAGTGCATATTATTGCATTCAGCTTATAAAGAGCCAGTTTATGCTTCTTTTAAGTACTTTACATGCACTCTTTATAAAGTGTCAAAAACAAGAGGCGAAAAAATAATCAAGGGGTGTGGTGTGTATTCTGTTTTAATTTTGTTGGTTCAAGAGATCATGTCTCTCACAAATAATCCCTTCCATTCGATTATTCTGCATAATCCTCCAAATAAATGGAAAATCAAATGTGGGTATTGTGGAAAGTATTTGGTTTCATCAAATTGCGAAAATGCAATAAATTCTTCTCAATCATGGTATTGCCTTCCATGATTCTCCAACTCAAACACAAATACCTTCCAATCTCACTTGGCCATCTATTGGGACACCATCACTTGTTGTTGCATCTGAATATCTTGTTCACTTAGATTCTTTGCATTAGGTATTTTCTATTGTCATACCAGATCCACCAGATTGGGATGCATATCTATCAGACATAGCATCTTTGTTTGTAGAGTCCCATCTTGTAGATTTGGATGACAACATTCAAGACATTCATCTTCTATTTGGTGATAACTTTCATAAAGTTTCATCAACATTGTCATCTTTGGACATTTCTCTTACCTCGCCTACATCAGCTCCTATTGTAACAGATTGTGCAGACGCTCATGAGTTGCGATATCCAACTTTGTTATCTTCATCTGCAACAATATCAGATTCTCATCGGTCGAGACATCACCATAAATCCATTGTCCATGTTCGACAATCTTTCAAGGTACATGATCTGTCACACATCAGCATTGGCTTGGATATCTTTGACCGTCATTCAAAGGCACCAATGGCATCATTTCAGTCTTTGGATTATGTACAACATTTAGAGACATTCATCTTGCTTCCTAAATAATTCTATCTAGAATGGGCATTAATCTTGCACACATGTATGGTTTTGTTTCTTCCTAAGGGGATGAATGTTGTTCAGTGTTCATGGATCCTCTTTAGCATCTAGTGTTGAGAATCTACCAACACCAAATGAAGTTCATCACTTCATATCTTCTAGGGAGGTCATATGATCTTTTCTAGGTTCCCTCCTATGGGGAGAACATGTTGTACTTTATGGTAAAAGTAGTCCTTGGGGGTTATCATAAAGTCTTCCATATATCACTCTTCTTCTTCACTTGTACATGTCATGCATCTTATCTATTTTTTTAGGGAGATTTTATTCTCACCAGGTTTTCCTCATTTTGCCTTGATTCTGAGTTATTTGCATTGTAAATGAGTACTTTATTAGGCCTTGTTGTCAAGACTCATATCTTTCATGTCCACCTAAGCTATGCTTAAGATGGGTATTAGTATTTTTAATTAAACACATGACTTTTCTAAGCCTAGTTAGGTGTCACCTACTTGACTTG
The DNA here is from genome assembly GCA_018584345.1 of Thuja plicata. Lineage (NCBI taxonomy): Eukaryota > Viridiplantae > Streptophyta > Pinopsida > Cupressales > Cupressaceae > Thuja > Thuja plicata. The sequence goes on from MU224184.1 coordinate 732,570, forward strand.
TTCTAGGTGAAATGTCTAGTTGGTTGTTGACATTTAGGAGTCTACTAGAGATGTGTCAATTTTATTAGGACACATCATCCTATTGTTTTGGTTTTTTATTTTGCACCACTCATGTTTGAGGAGTCCAGCCCTCATTTTGTGGAGGCATTCTCACCTATTTGTACTCCTCTTCTATGCATTATATTATGATTGAATTTTCCCATTATATTGTTGTGCTTCATTTGTATCTCTTTGATCTTGGCATAATCTTATACCAATAAAGCCTTCCTTGTATTTTCTCCTTCTCTTTGCAATAACAAGCTCTCATATTTTCTCTAATTAGGATAACATGAGAATTAAAAAGTCATGGTTATGAATACTAAAGAATCACCTTCATTATATAGATTTGTAGGATTTCAATAGATAGCTCTAATTGGGTGATAAATTTATACTTGACTTGATTGATTTGATAATAGTTAAGGCCAAGTTAGACTTGACATAATTGAATTGATAACTTAGATTATTTGGTAGCTAACCATTACATTACAAACTTGATAAATATAGAATGGACACATGACTGATTAAATCGACTAGTTAAGAGAGGTGGTTGGATAGTTGAACTATTAGTCATTGATAGTTAGAAAGCGTGGAAGTAGATGAATAATTACTATTACATAAATTAAAATTTATTTAATTGTACGTAATTGGAATTAAATAATTTGTTTAATTATTTAGTTGTGATAAAAAGAATAAGAAAAGTTAGTGTAATTAAATAATAAAAATTAATTAATTAAAATTAGCAAAATGAAATTAATTAATTGATACAATTATTTAATTATTATTTAGAGAAATAATGAGATGAAATTAGACAAGAATTGAAAGATTAATGATTTTGACATTAAATAATAAAATAGTTATTAAAATAATTTAATTACAGATTTTGGAAGGAAATTCATGAATTTGACATTTAATTAGAAGAATGATACAAAAAGGTTAAATAATAAATATTATTTTATCAATTAAGACAAAAATTAGTGTTTTCATCGTGCATAGGCGAGGGGACAATTTTAGGTGTTTATAGGTTGTTTCTATGTTGGTTGCATTATTTAGTTACTTGTAAGACTAGTTCTATTTCAATTTGGGTTTAGATAGTTTTGGTCAGTATTCTAATGGGATTGGGGCCTTCCCCAATTAGCTTGATAAAACATTCTTTGCGCCCACCCTTCAATATTAAAATATTAAATCTAGGCCAAATAAAAATTTGATCAACCTAAAAGCAAAGGTGAAGATTAGTTTGAAATAGGAAAACCTTTTGCAATTCCATAAGCTGATAGTGATTGGAATGTAGTCGTGAGTTGTATAAAGTTTAATGAGTATTTTAATTTGTGTATTGCAATTCTTTGTATAATTTACACTTATATTTGTATATGTAAATCTTCTGTTTTGAGCTCATGGTATCTTGTGTTTGTTTCTTATTTAACTTTTGCAAGTATTCTCTTTTCTCCGTCTATAATTTTTTTTCTAAAAATCTTTTGTTTCCTTGAAATCATAAGGCTACATTGCATATTATAGATTCGATAATTTTCCTCAAGTCAAGTAATTATAAAAAATATTCTTCTTTGTAAGAGTTGTTAATTTTATGTCAAAACTTAAAAAATAAAAATAAAAATAAAAATAAAAAAGATAGAAGCTAAATCTCAATAGAACTTTAGAATGTATTTTTTTCCTTTTATTTATTCATTTTAATTAGCAGAAAGATTATCCATTCAATTTAAGAAACATTTTATTTGATACATTATTCTATTTCATATTGCCTAAAAAATGTTCTATTTTTTTTTGTATTAATCAATGGAGAATACAAAAGAATAAACAAGAGAGCTGGAAAAAGAAAAACCCAACCAAGGTTTGAAACAAAAGACTAAACATAATACAATCAAAAGATAGTCTCACCATGTCCAAACTACTAGCGAGATCCAAACAAACCAATAAGATTTGACATTAAAAAAATGAAGGATAAAATATAGAACAATTGCAAAAAAATTAATAGAGTAAAAACATATGTATATCTCTAATATGTTTGCCTAACTCAATCTTCTTATTAGTTTAAAAGGTTTCTAAATTTTAATGTTTTTTTCTTAAAATCATATGTTTATTTGGTTATATCAAGCTTCTTGTATATTAAGACACAAAATATTAGACAATAAAAGACACCCCAATATAGAAATAGCTTCAGCAAAAGACACCTCTACATAAAAGTAACCAACAAAAAGCAAGGTCTTACCCAACACTTCACATGAAAGTACAAATACAATAATATCATGGTTTTATGTCTATATTAATAGCTAATCTTTCACATAAAAGATCCACTTACAATGGTAGGATAATTATATGTCTATATTATAAACTAGCTTTCCACATAAAGGTACAATTACAGTGGTAGATGCTTATATCTATATATATATTTGTAGCTCTTGTCTTACAATGGTAGGATGGTTATATGTCTATATCAGTAGCTAATTTTCCACGTAAAGGTGCAAGTATAATAGTTGATGTTTATGTTTATATTAGTAGCCTTTCTCTTACAATTGCCTTTCTGGTACAATTGTAAGAATAGGATGATTATATGTCTATATTGGCAGCTAACATTCCACATAAAGGTGCAATTACAACAGTAGATGTTTATGTCTATATTGATAGCTCTTCTTCCAAGTGCATCCAATGTTATGGTGCCTTGGTGGTGAGCCTCCAGAAGGGAAGAGCAGAGAGAGGAATCTTCCTTGGCAGGGTCAATCCGAACACTTCATCCCTATCTAAATCACCCCCCACATTCCAATCAAAGCAATGTATGAGCTGAGCAAGAACCAAGTAAACATTAGAAAGACCCATGGAAATCCCAGGGCATCCTCTCCTTCCTGCTCCGAAAGACAACAATTCAAAGTGGTGGCCTTTCACATCTATGCTTGACCCAATAAATCTCTCTGGCTTGAATTCTAAAGGGTCTTCCCAAACACTTTCATCCCTTCCAATTGCCCAAATGTTCACAAACAACCTTGTTTTCGGTGGAATGTAGTATCCTCCAACATTGCAACCCTCGGTTGACTCGTGTGGCACGAGCAAGGGGCCTGGTGGATGTAATCGAAATGTTTCCTTCACCACACATCGCAAGTACTCCAAGTTGACAAGATCACTCTCCCTTACGATTCGATCTCTCCCAACCTCTAATTCAATCTCTCGCTGTGCCCTTGCCATTACTTGAGGATTTCTAAGCAGCTCAGTCATTGCCCATTCCACGGTTGTCGCAGACGACTCTATTGCACCGCTTAACATATCCTGTGAAAGCATTGAACTTCTTGGTTAGCGAAATCTTAGCAGAAATATGACATTTGACAATTTCACGAGACAAAATAGAAAACCCTTAATTTAACTAGCAATAGTAGTTTTTGGTCGAGTGATGTAGACTGAACAGACCGCGAAAATGGCTTTCATGTGAAGGCGAGAGACTTGTATCTCAGAACTCTCGTTCTCTGCCATGTCCAACATCACGTCCACAATATCCTGAGAGCCAGACTTTTTCGCCCTCCTCCGTTCAACGTGCTCATCGATCAGCTTCTCGGCAAACTCATCGTATTTTTTATGAGCGGCTCGCATGTGGCGGCAGTACCCTCGCCAATCGAGAAAGGCAAGAGAGGGAATGAAGTCTCCCACAACAAATACTCCCCCAAGATGCATAGCCTCATCCACCATCTTTAAAAACCACTCCCCTCCGCCGAGTTCATCGTCGGAATAACTTCTGCCTGCAAACATTCTGCACACTGTGTTAAGTAAGAAGGAGGAGATGGGCTTCCGCAGTTGGACGTAGCGCACGCCCTTCTCGCTCGCCTCCCACAGAGATCTCACCATGCCAGACGCCTCTTCCTCCCTCACCCACCTGAATGACTCCGTTCGCTTAGTCGTCAGCAATTCGACTGTGCAGAGCTTTCTGATCTGCCGCCAGTACTCTCCGTAGGGGGCAAACACCATGTTTCTGCTCTCATAGGCCATGTATTTGGCAGCCGCTGAAGGTGGCCTGTTTGCAAAGATCAGATCGTGGGTCTTAAGAAATTCTTTGGCCATGGCAGGAGAAGAGGCCACAACCGTGGGTACTGAGCCCAAACGGAGGAACATGATGGGCCCGTACTTTTTTGCGAGTTCGGCCATGGATTGGTGAGGAAGGCTTCCCAGGAGATGGAGATTGCCTACCAGTGGCCATGGCCGTGGCCCTGGTGTCAATGCCAACTCACCCTTCTTGCTCTTGCTCTTCGATGTTGTGACAAATCTGTATATTACCCAGAGTAAGACCACCGAATAAACCAACCCTACAGCAGAGGAAGTGTGCCTTGCCATATTTGGGTAGTCCGGGTTGGAACTATTTCGTTTGTATTAGTCGCTATTTAACACAAGCTAGTGTGCGAAAAGTTCGGCATGTTCTCGCACTAATTGCGGCTTCACAAGATCGTAGTCTTTGACTAAAATGAAGTTTGATAAGATCTAATCAGGCACGTATTTAATTTACTTGAAAATGTCGAATTTTACACGTAAGTCTTTTTCCATTCAGTTTGTATTCCTAATCAGACTTCTTTTTTAAGTTTTCTAGTTTTACACGGAAGCTTTTTTTTTTTTCATTTAATAGGGAAGAGTGCCAATGTTCAATGTTTTAATTATTGTGTCTTACATCTTGTCAATTTAAAGTGTATTTAAAAATATTTAGTGGGTAACTTTATTTTATATTTAATGGTCTATTTTTAGAAAAAAAAAAATGGTATAATAAGATTAATTGTGTAACTTTACTTACACCAATAGTGCATCATTTATAGGAGTATACATATTGGATTATTAGTGCAATTATTTTTACTCTCATAGGCCATGTACTTGGCGGCCACTGAAGGTGGCCTATTTGCGAAGATCAGATCGTGGGTTTTAAGTAATTGTTTGGCCATGGCAAGAGAAGAGGCCACAACCGTGGGCACTGGCCCTAAGCAAAGCAACATGATGGGCCCATACTTTTTTGTGAGTTCTGCAAGGGACTTGTGAGGAAGGCTTCCTAAGAGATCGAGATTACCTACCAGTGGCCATGGTCGTGGCCCTGATGGCAATCTTAACTCTCCCTTATCATTCTTGGTCTTCCTTTTGGTCACAAATCTGTATATTATCTAGAGGCAGATGAGCGAGAGACCCAACTCACAAATTTGTATATTGTCAATTAAGGAAATGATTAGTGTTTTGATGTGTTTGGTTCATCTCATGGTACCATTTCTAACACTAACATTTTTATTTACGTATTTTTGGGAATAACATTTGAAAGATTTTAAACATCATTATTTTAGGAAGCTTGAAATTATTTTTTTGGTTCATATTATGGATATTCTAAAAATATTTTAATTAATCCACCTATAATTGTACTGCCTCCACATCTACCTAGCCCTTTATTTTCACAGGGATTTCAATCTTCTTGGGATATATCCGCCATGTCCTTGTAATTTTGCAAACAATTTAAATGTTGGAGTCTATTAATTTTAAATAAACATTATATATTTTTAAAATAATATGTTATGCTTTTACAATCCGAATATATCTAATCAACTAACATCAAATTAAATGAATTGCTAATTTTATTAATATTTTTTGTTAAAATTCAAATATGTTTTATGAATTTAATGTTTACATGTGGATGATTTTTTTGTTGGAAAAATGTTCAAATATGTGCTTGAGAGATCTTTGAGAGATGTGTTGCCATTGATGTCAATATATTTCTCTATTTGAGACAGTGTTGTCATGTAGTTCAATGAGTTAGTTTTAGCGACATAGAAAGTATGATGAAGATCAGACTTTGCGGATTAAAGCATTTGTAGGGGGGTGTTTGTAGTTGCTTCAGTTCAAGTTTTAAAGGTTCGCATTGACATTTGAGTGAGCTATGAGTATATGTGTTGTGACTAGTTTTATAAGTTTTTAGTGGTGACAAAGTGACAATATTTTGATTTGCATTGCTTTGCATTATAATATCTTACTCCGTGGATTTGGAAGAATGTTTGGGACATTGATGTGTGTCCTCAATTCAAGTAGTTCGTGGTTTAAAGGTCTGCAAGTGATTATTGAAAGTTGACAGTCATTAAATTTAGTGTTCCAAAGGTTTAGTATGAAGATGTTGGCAATTCAAGTAATTAATGTTAGAATGGATGTTGCTATGGTAATTCAAGATACTTGTGGATGTTTTAGGATCATGTTTTTTTTGTGTGGCTGGTTCGCATTGATTGTTGAGCTCATAATTGATGTTTTCCATTAGTATGTTGGTGTTCTTAATGTTCTTGGTTGACTAGATGCTTTTAGCATGTTGCAGATGTTTGAGGTGTAATCTTTGTTACAGTAATAAGTTAATTCACTTATTAATTCAATCATTTGATCTAATTATTAAGTCACTTATTATCTCTAGTTTACTAAAGATAAAACTTAGGCATATAATAATTAATTTTTTTATTAATTATTATCATGCAACACATGTTTTTCCTTTTTAGGGTTTTGATCACGTTTTATAAGGTTGGATCTCTTTGTATTTGATAATTAATTCTAATTGATCTTAAATCATATTGTATTCTGTATTCTATAATTGAATCAATTGAGGATGTTTCCCCTTTCACAGATTTGTTATTTTTGGCTTCCATAGCTTTTGCTTCTCTCTTTCTGCGATAGGTGCAGGTGATTCTTAGGAGCTGTAGGGTTGAGTTTTCATCAACTCCAATATGGTATCAAAGCTCTAGATCTTCATGCCCATTTTCTCTTCATGAGAGATTTGGACTTGTTCTTCAAATGTGTGTTTTCAAGAGTTTTTTTGTTTCAATTTTTTTGGAATTTGGGGGGATTTTGTTTTTGGAGCACTTTGGACTCAAACAAACCTCACAGTTGTGCTAAAAAGGCCCAAAAACATCTATTTACATATGAGGCAAGTCAAATTTGCACACAGTTGCATTCTAAGGCCAATTGTTTTTGTATTTACAACCCTTTTTCTAGGCACATTTTTGAAGTGACAAAAAAAGAAAAAAAACAAAAAACAAAAATTCTTCTTTGTAAATCTGCCAAATTTGGCCAAACATTTAGCAATCTTACCATATTTGGAGGCATTGCTAGATTTAGTGGAGATCGGCCAGATTTAGGACTAGTTTCTTGGAGTTCTTATTTTGGAACCCTTTTCAGTGTTTTGCTCGTATCTTGAGCAAACAGAGGTTTTTTTGGCCAAACAATATATCAGCGGAAAGCTTGTTCCAAGCCTCATTGAATTTTCCAAATTTGATTTCTTAATTTTTTCATCTTTCAATTGTTTTTTCTAGTCAAAGTTAGGGTTCTTTTTTGTACTCTGGGAGCCATATCTTGCTCATACAAACTCTATTTTGTGACTCTCGCATGCCGTTAGAGAGATGGTTTAGTGCTCTATCTTATTTTATGGGTCTCACTTCTAGAATCTTCTCTGGGGATTTTTTATCCATGTTTGTTCTTTTTTGGAATCTGGTGATTATCTTGGGTGTTTCAGGTCTTGGGATCATTTTCCTTGCATGGGATGACTTTCTTTTAGTTGTTATTCATGTTTCTAGATATTTGTTGTCATTGAGCATTCTAGACATCTTTTTCTATAGCTTTTCTTTTCTGAAAACACATTAGGATAAAGTGTCATTTGATGCATGCTTGGGACCTTGGATATTTTTTGTGTTTATTTGTACTTGCACTACATTATAAAGTGCCATGGGGGGTTTTATGTTATTTTTTTGTCATCTACCTTTGTTAAGTGAGTGTTCCTTCCATGAAATTTGCCTCATGTTTTGTGTCAAGAGAGTGTTTTCTCCACGACACCATCCTTTATATGTGCTTGTAATTTCTATTGCACTTTCTATGTTCCCATTTCTTCATCATGAATTTTTTTCTTGGCAGTCTGGTTCAGTGTAACTTTCATGCCTCTCCCTACTTAGCATTATAAGGAGGTATATGTTGTTGGTTCTAATGCTTCATTGGTTCAATGGAGTAATCTATTTATTGAGTATTTGTTCCTACATACTAGGTGGATGTAGTGACTAGGTACCTATGTGTTTCGATGAGATGGATAATTTACCATATAGACACTCTTTCATTCATGTTTTGGAATCATCCTCCCTTCTTTGATTGATAAAATCTCTAGACTCTGATTAGAGTCTTCTTTACCTGATCATGTTCCTTTACAGTGGAGGTTCTAATAGTTATTCTTTGGCAGTGTTTGTAACTTCATGCTTTAGTATGTTCTTTATGTTCTTCCTTTGTTCTTATCTTTTTAAAATTTGTCTAGTTTGGAGGCTTCTTCAGTCCTTCACTACTCTTCATCTCTTTTTGGATAGGGGTTTTTCCCACTATGTTTTCTCCTTTTCTCCTCTTTATAGATATTTTGTAGTTGGATACCTGATCATGCCATGTTGTTAGGATGCATTTTTCTTCTTTTAGTAGTTATTTCTATGTTTTTAGCTTCCCTCCAAGTTTATCTTAAGGGGGGTGGTAGAGTAATAAGTTAATTCACTTATAAATTAAATCAATTGATTTAATTATTAAGTCACTTATTATCTCTAGTTTACTTAAGTTAAACTATAGGCATATAATAATTAATTATTATCATGCAACCTAGGTTTTCCCTTTTTATGGTTTTGATCACCTTTTATAGGTTGGATCTTTTTGTATTTGATAATTAATTTTGATTGATATTGAATCATATTGTATTTTATATTCTATTATTGAATCAATTGAGGATGTTTCCTCTTTCATAGATTTATTATTTTTGGCCTCCATAGCTTTTTCTTCTCTCTTTGTCTGACAGGTATTTGCATGCAGGTGACTCTTGAGAGCTGTAGGGTTGAGTTTTCATCAACTCCAATAATATTTAGAGGTGTATCATGTTTTAGGCAAAATATTTCAATTCGTGTTATGTCATGGAAGACATTAATTGGTCCACATGTAATATTGTATTGAGCGTGGTTATATTTTTATAATTAGGTGATGAGTGTTGTGCCGACCTTGATGATCTTTCCAACATTGATGCTATGTATAAATTGTTGGAGATTTTCTTATGTGCAAATAGTTGATTGTATGTTTGTCATTGATGACAACATATAATATACAGCAGTGTCCTATATACAATTATACATATGGATCTTTTGGAGCCTTCCACATTTATATCTATGTTTTAGACATGTTCTGGATGCTATGTTCATAAACGTAGATTTAGATATGGAGTTTCAGTTCATTTATGTTAATCTATTTGGTAGTTACAGTTTCTGGAGATTATTTGTTAAGAGCTGAGATATTTACATTATTTCTCAAGTTGCGCCTATCTTCAGGATATGCGTGCGTGTATTCATGTTTAGTTATGAGTTAAGCATGTTTTGTTAAGAGTGCTTAATGTGTTTCTTCTGAAGCGTGATGTTTGAGTTAATTTGGTGGAGCCGACTTCGTGAAGCATCATGTCTATTCATTTTGAGTTGCACGGTCCTAATTTTGATTGCGTGCTTAGTTAAGCCAACAAGGAAGTTTCTAAAGTGTTTCCTACAGTCGTTGTGACATTATCCTTTGAGGAAGATACATATTGTAGTTCAATTGTGATCGCTAAGTGTGAAAATGAAGTGAAAAATATAAGACAAAGAAAGCAGAAAGTTAGACAGTAAAGCTACATCATTCATCAATTGAAGATCTATGTGAAGAAGTAGAAGAAGATTACAATTCACTGGAACTGATCAAGACATTAGGTCTACTCAAATAGTTCATATCTGCCTTACAGAAGGTTGCAACCTTCATCATTTGAGTAGCGAGCTCTTGGAAAGTGTGTCCTCACCCCTAACAGGATTATCTGTAAAAGACTCCTAACAGGGTCTGACCTTTAACCAGGTCTCTGTACTTATTGCATTGTAAAGTTCAACTCCTAACAGGGTTGCAATATCTTCTAACAAGGATCATTATAAACTAGTATAGTTATTTGTGGGTGCTAATTCATACTAGGGTTTTTACCTAATTTGGTTTTTCCCGTTACCAAAATGGTTTTGTTCAATTCTGTGTTATCTTGTTGAGTTTATGTTTAAATATATTCTATACTTAATTAAAAAAGAATTGAATCTTGTAGATAACTGATTCACCCCCCACCCCTCTTAGTTATCCCTTGGGACTATTCCTAACAATTGGTATCAGAGCCAAGTGCCTTGGAGATAAAGCTTAACAGCTTAAGATAGATCATATGGCATTCTTCACAAAAGAGAGTCCTAAGTTTGATGGAGAGAATTATCTTAACTGGAAGAACAAAATGATCACACATCTATAGTGCGTTAGTTTTGAGATTTTTGAAATAGCCAAACAAGAAGTTGTTGTTATCTCTCTGAAAGACCTTGCAAAAGATGATGCTACTACTAAAAAAAAGGAATTATTCACCGCTAATGCAATTGCCAAGGAAGCCCTTATAAGTGCATTATCTGACAGTGAATTCTCTGAGATTAATAAAGTAGAAAAATTCGACACCATATGTTTGAAGGAAGTATTTAGAAGATATGTTTGAAGGAGATATCCAAGCAAAGAATGCATGGAGAAAGACATGGAAAAAGAGGTTTAACAACTTAGAGATGCTACTTGAAGAAAACATTAGAGCTTACAATTAGAGGATTAATGAAGCAGTTTGAGGAATCAAAAACAATGGTGGAAAATTTTTAGAGGAAGACATAATGGACAAACTAATGACTACATTGACAATAGACTATGAAACCAAGATCAATATCTTAGATGAGACTATGAAATTTTCAAAGGACTTCAAGAGAGAGACTTTGATCAGCAAAATATCTGCATTTGAGATATCAAGATTTAAGACATAACCTAAAAGTGAAACAAATTTCAAAGCCTCAGTCCATGGTAAGAAATCTTTGAACATCTCTAGTAATATTGAGAAAGAATAAGTTGATACAGAACTAGAAGAGATCATTGATATGATTGCTAAGATAGAAAGGAAAGGTAAAGGGAAATATGAGGGACAGGTACCATTCAATTGTTTTTCATGCAACAAAATTGGCCACTTTGCATTCATGTGTCCTACAAGAGTCAAGAAGTTTAGATCTGATTACAAGCCTAAATATACAAAGGAATGCTACCATGCTGAAGATGGAGTAACAGATGAAGATTCAGGAGAAGATGAAATTGGATTCATTGCAATTAAAGACATTGAAAAAATGCTTGAGGAAATGGACATTGAAGATCAAAAGAAGGCATAAGAATTAGCATTAGTTTCCAAAGCAGGCATCAGAACAAACTGGATCATTGATAGCGGATGCTCACATCACATGACAGGAGATAGAGAAAAATTTATACATCTAAACAAGTACAAATGTGGTATGGTTAGATTTGGAGATAACACTCCCAAACATATCATAGGTAGAGGTTCTATTACCTTAGATGGAAAGAACAAGATAGATGATGTTCTTTATGTTGATGGTTTACATCATAACCTTCTAAGTGTTGGACAATTGCTTGACAAAGGATATTAGTTGGAATTCAAAGACAACAAGTGCATCATTAATAACAAACAAGGAGATATGATTGCATCAAGCTCTAAGACTAAAGGTAATGGCTTTTAGCTCATTTCAAAAGTAAGTTGTTTTGTTGCAAAAGTAGATGATAGTTGGCTATGGCACAAAAGACTTTGTCATATCAATTTTGACAACACAGTAAAGATAAGAAATGCAAAGGTAGTAAGAGACCTTCCTAGTATTGCAAGACAAGTTGATACTATGTGTAGGGAATGTGTGATGGGAAAGCCTATAAGGAGCTCATTCAAAAGCAAGCAGAAGTCAGTAGATAATAAATTAGATCTAGTGCATATAGAATTATGTTGTCGTACTCAAACAAGATCATATTATGGAGAAAGGTATTTTATTTTGTTTGTTGATGAGTTTTCAAGGATGATGTGGGTTGCATTCTTAAAGGATAAGTCTGAAGCTTTTGAGAAGTTCAAAATATTCAAAGCCAAAGTTGAAAAAGATTTTGGATTAAAACTAAAGTGTCTGAGATTAGATAGAGGAGGAGAAATCACCTATGACTAGTTTTATGAGTATTGTGAAGAACATGGGATCAAAAGGCAGTTGAGTGCTCCTAGAACCCCTCAATAGAATGAGATTGTGGAAAGAATAAATAGGATCATACTTGAAACAGTGTGCACTATCATGATTAAAGGAAAAGTTGCACACACCTATTGGAGAGATGCAGTCAATACAACAGTCTATACTATAAACAAAATACAACTAAGGCTAGGCACAGACAAAACACCTTATGAAATTTGGTTTGGTAATGTACCTACAGTAAAATACTTCAGAATCTTTGGAAGCAATTGCTACACCAAGAGAGATGATGGTGTTGGTATGTTTGATGCTAGAAGTGATGAAGGTATTTTCCTTGGTTACTCTACTAAAAGCAAAGCATATAGATGTTTTAACTTGAGATTGAAGAAGATAATTGAAAGTACACATGTGAAGATTGATGAGAAGTTCATGATTCAAGAGGGATACTATGACTATGCACCTATGATTGAAGATTAACCCAGGCCTAGCAGTAAGGAAACTGTTATTGAAGAAATGTTTGATTGTATTGATGTATCATGCAATGACCCTGAAATAAGCAAAGAATCACAAATAACAGATGACGATGTCACACTTAAAGTTCCAAAATTCACTTCCAAATACAATTCAAAGGAAGATATCATTGGAGATCAAAGCAGTAAGTTTTGACAAGATCGAAAGAAAAAGGTTTAACAGTTGATGAAGATGTAATACCCCTCTAACCCTAATATAAGTTTTGTCTTTTTGAACGAAGTAAGATCTTTCAATGTTTTCTTATAGCTTAAGTTGTTCATGATACTTGTTTAATCTATTCCTATATTTTGTTTATAATGATTTTATAAACTAGTACTCAACGATTCTAATATCAGACATACCATCTAAAGGTATAATTTTTGTATGTATTTATCTCTGTGTATGTATTGAGGAGCTTCAAGACCTTTATGAATATAGTTAGGATGTTATATATGGATATATATAAGTGATTATTTATATTTTCTTAGATGTTAAGGTTACTTTTGATGAATCTTGTATGTCATTTGATGATTTGGGACATGTCTCATGATTATGTTGATTTATTATTAGTATTGTTTAGATACTAACCCAATGCTCAAGATTCTAACCTTCACTAGGATGATTCTACATGCTTGGTGTGTGTGTGTATATATACATGATGTGTTTGCATGATTCAGGATGAAGTCATAGTTACTCACATAGATGAGGTCCACACGATGTATCGATCTTGGTCATCTATCTGCAATGTCTTCTTATATGTATATCTATGCACATGTATTTCTTCTCTATGATGCAGGCTTGTAGGTACCAGACATCAACTTCACCTAGCTTCATAGGTTTGAGCGTGCCCTCAAATCCTTGATAGTTGTTTTTATGGAGATAGTACTAAGGGCCTTGCATGAGTCTTCCCTTTTCATTATTACAATTTGGGAATATTAGGGTTCCTTCTTTGTCAGTCAACC
>MU224184.1:785369-806438 GCA_018584345.1 Thuja plicata
ATAGGGTAGTGATTGGAATTATTAATAATGATTAGTTATGAAATCATGAAACAAGATAGTAACTTGATAGTAATGTTAAGGGTTGGTTCATGTTTATGGGTTAATGAAGTACCTAGCATAATTTCTACCTTATTAATACTAATCTCTTACCTAAATGTTTAGAGCAAAGTGGTACAAAGGAAACTAGATATTTATAAAATCAATATGATCTAATGGCATCAATTGATAAAAGGAATAATGATGTTAGATGACTAACTTATGTTTAATGAAAGAAACAAGTAAGTGAAATTTACCTTGGTGCATTAAAATTAATGTAGATATTTTAAGCTCATAATTAAATGGATATCTTATGCATGTAAATAGTTTAGTTAATGTTGCTTTAGTAGCGACGTTAGGGAACTTGTGAGGACTTAAGTTGAATAAATCTTGCATTCAAGTTGTAGAAAAGTATTTCTATTATTTTAGAGATATGAAGTACAATGATGAATATTATTCTAGTTAAACTATATATATATATATATATATATATATATTGATTGCATCTTATAGATATTTTATGTCTTGTCTTCTTCAGTTTCTTGGCGGGGCATTACAGAAGAGGTATGTTTACTTTCACAAATTGAACCTTTAAGTGTTGAAGATGCATGTAATGATTCAGATTGGTAGAAAGAAATGAAAGAAGAACTGGATCAGATAATCAAGAATGATATAGGGGAATTGGTCCCTAGACCTTGTGACAAAAATGTAATTGGAACAAAGTGGATATTTAGGAATAAGATGAATGAGGAAGGTACAGTTGTAAGAAACAAAGCAAGACTGGTATGTAAAGGATATGCGTAGAGAGAAGGAATAGACTACACTAATGCATTTGTCCCTGTGAGTAGAGTGGAAGATATCAAGTTGTTTTTGGCCTATGCAACATTCAAGAACTTTAAAGTATATCAAATGGATGTCAAGTCAACTTTTCTAAACGGTGACTTGAAGGAAGAATTTTACATAGAATAACCTGAAGGATTTAGTTTACTTGACAAGATAGACATGGTATGCAGACTAAAGAAAGACCTGTATGGACTTAAATAGGCCCCAAGATCTTGGTATGAGAGACTTGATGGTTACTTGACAAAGATTGGATTGGAAAAGGGAGTAGAAGATTACAATTTATTCATAAGAGAGACACTTGATGGACTACTACTTGTTGCTATCTTTGTTTATGACATTAGATTTGGAGGTAATGACAAGGTTAGTGCAAAATTCACTAAAGATATGCAAAGTGAGTTTGATATGAGTATTATTGGACCTATCAGATATTTTTTGGGGTTGAATGTAAAATAAACAAAGGCATATTGATAAATTAGTCTAAGTATGTGAAAGAGATATTGAAGACTTTCAAAATGGAATATTGCAAAACCAATAAGCACCCCCATGATAAAAGGAAGAAAACTTTCTAAAGAGGATGATTCCATAGTAGCTGACAAGACACTATACAAATTTATGATTGGAAAACTCATATATCGTACTCAATCTAGACTAGATATTTATAATGCAGTTGGCATTGTTTGAATATTTGTCATTGAACCTAAAAAAAATCACCTAATGGCAATAAAAAGAATATTTAGATACTTAAAGGGGACTATAAACTATGGTTTATGGTATCTTAACTCAGAGAATATACAACTTCATGTGTATATAGATGCAGATTGGGTAGGTTGTGTTGATGACAGGAAGAGTACCTCAAGAGGAACAATTTTTTTTGGAGACAGGTTGGTTACTTGGACAAGCAAGAAGAAGAATTGTATCTCTCAGTCAACAGATGAAGTTGAGTATGTTGCAGCAATATTGAATTGTTCAACAATGGTTAAGATCAAACAGATGATTAAAGACTTTGGTATTCAGATTGATTATCCTATTGTTATTCACTGTGATAACACTAGCACTATCAATATGTCAAAGGACCTTGTGATGCATGAAAAGACAAAACACATTGAGATCAAATATCATTTTCTAAGAGAAAAAGTTGCAGAGAAAGAAGTAAAGTTGGATTATGTGAGCACTAAAGAATAGTTAGCAGACAACTTTACAAAGCCTTTATCAAAAGCTACTCTTGAGTATCTCAAGGAGAAGATGGGAGTAATTCCCTTTCCTGATCTGATTAGAATTTGTAGGAAGAGCATCAGTCCTTGGTGAATGATGATTGGTTGAATACTCTACTTCTGGAGTAGTACATGTGCTTAATTATTTTTGGAATCCTTTATCATTGATGTCAAAGGGGGAGTATATAGTTAGGGGGAGCATATACTCTGGGGGAGTTTACAATAATGAAAAATGCAATAAAAAGAGATACAGTAGTTAAGAGAAACTTTTGATGAGGATATTGAGAAGTTTGTAAAAAGAAAGAGGATACTTTGGGTTGATGGTGTTTTTCATATCATATGTTTCTATCAATGTCAAAGGGGGAGATTGTTGGAGATTTTTTTCTGTGAAAATAGTTGATTGTATGTTTATCATTGATGACAACATATAATAAACAATAATGTCCTATATACAGTTATCTGTACAGATCTTTTGGAGCCTTGTACATTTACATCTATGTTGTAGACATATTCTGGACACTATGTTCATAGACACAAATTCAGATATGTAGTCTCAATTGAGTTATGTTAATATGTTTGGTAGTTATAGTTTCTGAAGATTATCTGTTAAGAGCTAACGTATTTACATTTTTTCTTGAGTTGCACCTATCTTGGAGATATACATGTTTGTATTCATGTTTAGTTATTAGTTAAGCATGTTTTTTTAAGAGAACTTAACGTGTTTCATCTGAAGCATGATGTTTGAGTTAATTTTGTGGACCTGACTTCATGAAGTATCACGTCTATTCATTTTGAGTTGCACGGTCCTAATTTTGATTGTGTGCTTAGTTAAGCTGACAAGGAAGTTTCTGAAGTGTTTCCTACAACCATTGTGAACTTATCCTTTGAGGAAGATACATATTGTAGTTCAATTATGATCGCTAAGTGTGAAAATGAAATGAAAAAGATAAGACAGAGCAGAGTAGAAAGTTAGATAGTAAAGCTACATCATTCATCTATTGAAGATCTATGTGAAGAAGCATAAGAAGGTTACAATTCACTTGAACTGATCAAGACAATAGCAAATAGTTCATTATCAGATATAGTGCATATCTACCTTACAAAAGGTTTTAGCCTTCATAATTTGAGCAGTGAGCTCTTGGATAGTGTGTCCTCACCCCTAACAAGGTTATCTATAAAAGAATCCTAACAGGGTCCTACCTTTGACCAAGTCTCTGTACTTTTTTCATTGTAAAGATAAAATCCTAACAGGGTTACAAGATCTCCTAACAAGGATCATTATAAACTAGTATATTTATTTGTGGGTGCTAATTCCCACCCAGATTTTTACCTAATTTGGTTTTCCCCGTTACCAAAATTGTGTTGTTCAATTCTGTGTTATCTTGTTGAGTTTATGTTTAAAGATATTTTGTACTTAATTGAAAAATAATTGAATCTTGGACATAACAGTTTCACCCCCCTCTTGCCGCTCTCAGTTATCTCTTGGGACTATTCCTAACATAAATAAATTTAATAATATTGTATCTGAGTGTGGTCACAAGGAAATGTGCAAATATGTGTGTGTGCTGAATGTATATATCTTTTGAAGGAAAAAATAAATGTGAAGAAGAAATTTGTTTTGTGCATGAATGGAACTAATCTAGGAATAGAGGATATGTTATTATATAGTTCATAATTTTTGAATGTGATCTGAGTTTTCTTGTACAGGTAGTGAGGCTTCCCTAGGCAATGAGCCCTTTTCATTTTGAGCAGTGAGGTCTAGGAAGCGTGCATGAATTAATGTGACTTTCACATAGTAATAATTATAACATACTACACATATCTTGTGGGTTCATTCACACAATAGTTTTTTCCTTAATCAGGTTTTCACATAGAAAATATTGGTGTTATGTGTGTTCATGATGTGTTGTTAATTTATGCTTTCATGTTTAATTATCAAATCTCAAAATAATTTTAAGTTGTGTAATTTTTGAGACAACTAGTTCACCCCCTAGTTATCTTCCATATTTTCATCAATTGGTATCAGAGTAGGTTTCTCCTAAGATAATCAATCACTTGAGGTGATCCAGGAAGACAAATTACAAGAAGGATAGTCTGTGATTTGATGGCACAAACTAGTTTCTTTAGATAGTCACATCGAGTGTCATCTGAGATGCATTGTTGAATATTTTCAAGATATTATTATCACCCTGTATACTATTCTTGTAAATCCTACAACTCTTAATGAGATCAAGAAGGATGAATACAATATTAGAGATAAGGAATCATTGTTGAGTGCTCTAAATGACACTTAGATGACAAATATAATGGAATTCAAGACTGCTCTCGAGATCTAGAAGAAGTTGCAAACCTTGTATGAAGAAGATAGTTTTGTGAAGATTGCATAGTTTCAAAGCTTAAAGAGACAATATGAGATGTTGAGTGCGAGTGAAGATGAGAGAATTACTTCTTATATGTAGAAGGTGAATGAACTTGTATGCAGTATTAGATGTGTTAGTGGATAGTTGAAAGAATCTGAGATTGTTGCTAAAGTTCTCAATTCTTTACCTCCATCCTAAAAACATAAAGTTTCTGCTATTGAAGAGATCAAGATAGCCACAAATGTAACCAGGGCATGTTGATTGGTAATATTACCTCTTTTCGTAGGTTATATCTTACATATATGAATCAGATGGTGAGGAATACAATTAGGAAATGAAAGCACAAAATCAGTATCAAAATCATAATGGTTTGATAGATCAAGATGAAGAAGTTGTAAATGAGGAAGAAGTGGAGACACAAGAGTTTGCTACAAATGCAAATCTAAAGACTCCAAGGTATGTAAGGTTAAATCATTTTGAGAATCAGATCATTGGTGATAGGAATCAATGTGTTAAGAGTAGAGGAAGATTTGCAAAAAAGAGAGATGAGATTTGTTTGATTTCTAAGATTCAATCTAAGGATGTTGATGAAGCTTGTAAACATGGAAGTTGGATTAAAGATAAGGAAAATGAATTTGAATATATTGAAAAGAAAAAAACATGGATCCTATTTCCCATACCTAAGTACAAGAATGTGATTAGAACTAAATGGGTACTCAGAATTTTTTTTAACGAAGATGGTGAAGTGGTTTAGGAAAAAGCTAGACTTGTTTGTAAGGGATACTCATAGATGGAAAGTATTCAATTTGAGGAAACCTTTTCTCCTATTACTAGAATTGAAGTTGTTAAAATGTTTCTTGCATATGCTACTTACAAAGATTCTAAGGTGTGTCATATGGATGTTAAATATGCATTTCTAAATGGAGAGTTGGAAGATGAAGTTTATATTGAGTAATCTGATGGATTTCCTTTCACTGATCAGAATGACATGGTTTTTATATTAAAGAAAGAATTGTAGTGATTGAAACAAGCCCCTAGAGCCTGGTATACAATATTGGATAAGTATATTTTAAAGATTGATTTACTTAAGGTATTGGTGAGAGTAATAACATGTACTTCAAAATGGAGCATGGTAGTATTTTGATTATTGAAATCTTTGTTGATGATATAATTTTTGGTGGAAATGACAAGTTGAGTAAATAATTTGGTAATTATATCCAAGAAAATTTTGAGATGTCCATGATAGTTGAGATGAAATTGTTTCTTTGTCTATAACTTACATAATTAGAAAAAAGTATTTTCATTTCTCAGTGCAAGCTTGTGGAAGAATTCTTGAATAAGTTTTGTATGGAAGATTAAAAACCAATTTGTACTCCTATGATTACCGGTTGCAAATTTACAAATGATGATGATTATCTAAACAAAAGTAAAACAAGATATAGATCTATGATGGATGGGTTATTCTACTTGACATAGACCATACCTAACATTATGAATGTTGTCTGCATTCTTGCTAGATTTCAAGTAGAACCTAAAGAATCACATGTTATGCAAGTGAAAATAATATTTAGATACTTGAAAGGAATAGTTGAATATGGGTTGTGGCATGGTCTAGATAATTATTTTACATTGAGTGCTTTTATTGATGCAGATTGGGTAGGTAATGTGGATGACAAAAAGAGTACCAGCAGAGGTGCATCATTCTTGGGTAAGAGGTTAGTTTCATTGTAGAATAAAATGTAAAATTGCATATCACAATCTACTATTAAGGATGGGTATGTTGTTATTGTTATTGTTAATGTACACAAGTGGTATGGATGAAGAAAATGTTGAAAGATATTATCTAAGTAAGTATTGATGATCCTATTGCTATCCATTTTGACAATTCAAGTGCTATCAATATTTCAAAGAATCTTGTGTTACACATAAATATAAAGAATATATCTATAAAATATCATTTCTTAAGAGGGAAGGTTAGTGAAAAGGAAATAAAATTTAAATATGTGTCTACTAAAGAGCATATTATAGATATTTCCATGAATCCCTTGCCAAAGGATACTTTTGGGCATCTAGGAGATAAGCTTGGGATGATTGCCCCTCCTATTCAGAGCTAAAGATGCATTAATGTGCATTAGTCTAGTGTTCTTACATAGATTATCATTAATCTGGATTGATGTTATGGTTGCTTCTATTGAGGGATATTACTTAGTCTTGTGAAGTATGTTATTCAGTTGTTATAATGTTTTTTTTTGGCTTCTATGACTCAGTGCATATATGTGTGTTTGTCATGCATGTCAAGGGGATAGATAGTCATGTGAAAAATATGTATGAGAATAGGGGGGAGAGATTTTTATCAGGTGGAGAAGATCTGTTAGTGATACTCTAAAAGATAATACTGTGGATATTGTTCGTAGTAATGTTGATATGATTTTTTTGGGTATTGATCATTTTTCACATTATATATTACCATCAATGCCAAATGGGAAATGGTTGAGAGATTGTTGGACTATCATGCATATGTGTGCTAACATTAATTTTTTCTCATTGATGTCAACAAATTTATACTATTTCTGACAGTGTGCCTTGTATGCTGAGTGAGAATATTAGTTCAACATGATTACTGTATTGAAGATTAGATGCTATGAATGTATAGATAGTTTCAGAGACATGCGTTTAGTTGACTTATGTTAATTTTTAAAGAATCACATGGTGATTTGATTGAGTTATGGATGATTCATCAAAGAATAGTACTTTGATATTTAGGAAGGGATAATATTTCAATGTTAGGATCGATGTGGTTTTGTTATACAATATTTATGGTTGTTGACCTAGTGGTAAGTTTAGGACATGAGTCTATGTCCTCAGCTCGAGTAGTTTGTGATTTGGATGTTTCCAAGATATTTTTCTTAGGTGAGAGAGGTTATTGATTGGTATTCTTGTTGAAAGGTACAAAGATAATGGTGAATTCTTAGACAACATTGCTTTGATTGTTGCTATCACACTTCACATTGCTTGCTAATGTTTCTAGGTTATGTCTTATTCATGTTTCTAGATTGCGTTGAGTTATGTGATTAGATTTGGATATTTTCCTATGGCACTTTGGAGTTCTTATTATTCTTGGCTGACATGATTGTGTAGAGTGCTATGATAGATCGAGGAATACTCTATGGAGCTGGAGCATGTTCGAGGATAAATATTTGGATGCTTACTATTTTTTTGCCGATATGTTTGGGATCACATTGATGATTATATTATATTTGATTAAATATTTGTAATTAAG
Source organism: Thuja plicata (assembly GCA_018584345.1). Classification (NCBI taxonomy): domain Eukaryota; kingdom Viridiplantae; phylum Streptophyta; class Pinopsida; order Cupressales; family Cupressaceae; genus Thuja; species Thuja plicata. The sequence continues at coordinate 793,100 of MU224184.1, forward strand.
GTGTTAAGATTGAGCCGACCTTTTTTATTCTTTCAAATTTGATTAATTATATAAATGTAATGATCTTGTGATCATGGATGTATGGATGAGGATCATGTATGAGGAGGTATGAAAGAAATATGAAATTGATGCAAATATCCTATGTATGTACTTCATTGGAATTGTATTGGCATAACAGAGATGATATCAATCACTTCATTAATAGTGGATTATTGTCCACAGTGGATTGTTGTGCATTTACTTATTGTAAGGAAGTGAGCCTTCCTTTGTGTTGTAGTGCTTGTTGTATTTGAGCAGTGTACTCTTGGAAGTGTGCCTAAATGAATATGAATTCCCCTTGTAGTAATCCTAACAGGGTACAGTTCTTGTTAAAAATTACATCATCTTGTGGGTTTTATCCCCACTATGGTTTTTCTATTAACTGGGGTTCCAAGTAAAAACTATTAGTGTTATGTACTGATGGAAGTATTGTGATCTTGAATTAATGTTCACCATTCAAATATGGGATTTAAGGTTTAAAATCTGATTGAGGTTTTAATTTTTCAACACAACTAATTCATCCCACTACCCTCTTAGTTGTGTGTGTTGCCTTGTTTCTAAAAATTGGTATCATATTTGTTTCCTCTTTAGGAAGCTTTATTGTTGGGAGGAATACGAGATGGAAATTTTTTTAAAGGAGACTCCAATATTGGAAGGAACAAATTATTCCATATGTAAATATTGGATGATTACAGTCCTCATATGTATCGCAGAAGATTATTGAGAGATCACTAAGAATTCCTATAATCATCTTGTGGATATTTCTACTGCTACCATAGATGAGCATAAGCAATTTGAATATAATATTAGAATGAAAGAAGAATTATTGAGTTCCTTGTCATATAAAAAATCTACAAATGTCATGGAAATAGAGACTACACATTAGATATGGACACAATTAAATTATTTTCATGAAGGAGATGCATGTGTGAAGCAAACCAGGTTATAGATTTTGAAATGAAAGTATGAGGTATTGAAGATGAATGAGGATGAAAACATCAGTTCTTACATACAAAAGTTGAATGAGTTTTTTTGTTGAATCAAATACACTGGTGGAACTTTGGAGGAAGATGAAATTGTTTCTAAAAAACTTAGACCCTTGCCTCCTTCTTACAATCACAAATTTTATTCTATTAAAGAGATCAAGACCATGGCACCAGTAACAAGGGACACATTGGTTGGTAATTTATCTTCTTTTGAGATGAGAGAATTTGGTGATAGCCTTTCTAAAGTTGAATCCTCATTTAAAGATGTTATTTCTTAGGATACAAAAATATATGACCCTGGAGAAATTTCATCAAAGTACGCATCTAGATATGCAAAGGAATGGGAATAAATTGAGGAGAGAAATATTGAAGCCTTTATTGGAAAGAGACTAACTAAAGGAGGTGGTAAGTATCAAGGAAAGTTAGTGTTGAAATGATTTTCATATGGTAAGATTAGTCATTTTTCTTGAAGATGTCCAAATAGAGAGCTTAAGTACAAGCCTAGGAAATTCAAAGCTAAATATCAAAAGGAATGTTATTATTCTACTAATGAAGGTGTAACTTGGTGGGTATACTTCTAGTTTTGAGTCATGCTATAAAATTTTGGGTTCCTAGTGTTATTTTTGACTTAAATGTCAGAACCTGTCAAGAGTGCTACCAAATTTTCCAGTAGATGTTGAACTCCAAGAAATAAAAGTAATAAGAAATGTGAAACTCTAAGCCCTAGGTTATTATTTTATCCTTGTTGAGTAAAAAACCCCAGTTCATTGTAGCTAGTTTCTAATTTGAAGTTACCTTTTTCATGAAACTTAAGTGATTTAAGTCATATGCATTTCTACATATTTTAGGTCAGTCGCTTAATCTCTTAAAAATTTATGAATATTCCTTTTTGTTTGGAGACTCAGCACAAAGCTTTGGTCCCATGATCTCGAAAGATAAAGAATATGCTTTAAAGGATTGGGAGATTAAACATGGATGGTCGATCTAAATCAGATCTTGTGGTTGGTGTTTTATCTCCAAAGGAACCCATGAGTTAAGAAATTATATGATGACTTTGATTTTAATTCAGTTGTGAAGTCTAGCAAACTTACCCAGGTCAAAACATGGTTATTATATTTGCTCAGTTACGAGATCTGATTTGAAGAAACCAAGGGTAGAGATAAATTTAAGAAATCCCCTCCTAGGAAAAAGTGTAACATCATGGTGAATCATACATTAACTTAGGGGAAAGATTTTCTTGATGACGACGAACTATTTTTCCAATTTAGAAAAATAATATAAAGGCAAAGGCAAATTTTTCCCTTCTGAATGAAAATTCCATAAAATCCTGGTGAATTATACATTAATGTTGGGGGAAAATATATATTGTATGACGCAATTTTTTTTCTTTTGAAGTAAAAAAATTATAATATATGAGGCGAGTGATTTTCTTTTGAAGGGAAAAAATATTAGTACTTACAATTTTTATCGTTTGAAAATATATTTATTTTATTGGCTACTCTATCATTAATTATAGGAAAAATAAATATTTTATTTAGTGATTTTCAAAAGATGGGACTCATCAATGCTTCATGTGGGCCAACACCAACTAATAACTTGTTTTGCAGATTAAACACATTGGTCTCGATAAGCATGAAAAGTTACATTGACACGCAACCTAACAATAACATCCATCATTTTATAATGTTAAATGTCTTATTTGAGACCGTTTGATTATCCTAGATCAATGGCTGAAGTTTAATTTTGGCCCAATTTCTTTAAGGAAACAGATTTCTCCAAGAAGTTACCAGAATAATGATAGTGACTAACATTGTAATTATTGCAATATCATGTCTAGCAAATATTGCCTTTATTTGTTACGAATATAATAGATCACACATGGACACATAACCTAATTAGTAATATCCATTGTTTTATATTGTTAAATGTATTATTTGAGACCATTTGATGATCTAGATTAATGGCTGAAATTTAATTTTGGGCTGAAATTCTGAAGGAAACAGAGATTTGCAGGAAGTTACCAAAATGATGACACGTATCAAGCCTTAAAAAGTGCACCGTAACCATGATCTTTGATTACTACTAGTTATTTTTTTACATGGACGGTGGATGGTGCAACTGTAACTTGTAACTCATATCTCGAAAAGAAATAAATTCCTTGTTAGTGACATTCTTTAACTGCCATCATTAACTATCAATAATATGCATGCATCTATGGGAAAGATTTACATGTAGATATGAAAGATTAAGGATAGTGGATTTAAATCTCTCACACGCATAATGCATTTATGGGAAAGATTTATATTAAAGATTAAGGAAAATGGATTAAATACAATTAAAGAAAGAATAAGTAATTATTAAGTATCTATGATCACTACTATCAATCAAGGGGTCGGGGATATTTATAGACAATCTAGTTTCTTTCTTCTTCTTTCTTCTTTTGGTAGATTAAGATTCAGAGCTGCCGGTGGTAGAAATTATGCCTCTGTTTTTAAGGTTTAGGTTTTTAGGTCTTTAGGCTTTCTAGAATTAAAGATGGACACACCAATCTATTTGAGATGCACATCCCCAGATGACTAGAGGTCTTTTTTGGGCAATATCTCGAAAGAAATCCTCACTTCCATTTGTAGGGAGGTTGGTGGCGACGCTTTTATAAATTTTTCTCTGTTGATATTATTGGGTCGAGAGTTCCTTGAGAATGTTGATAGATACCATGTCTACATAGACATTACATCACATTTTTTTGCGTCTCTTCTCGAACTCAAAGGACAAAAGGTGGATATGTTGATGTTGTGGAGGAAGATTTTTAAAGAGAAATTCCTTGAGGACGATGTCGATGTTGTTTTTTTTGTGGAATTAGGAGTGGGGATCCCTTGGCCAAGAGATATACCCAAGCTGTTGGAGCTGAGTAGAAATGTGGCCAGACAAACCTTTCTATTGAACCTCAATGATGAGCAACTAACGCGACATAGGAAATGGTTTTTCCTTGACAAATTTTATGAGTCAGACTACACATAGCTTGAAGAATTCTCAGAGATTATCCTCTCTGGAAAATTCTACTCAGGCAAAAGGGACGATGAAGATCCCTAGTTTACCCATTCTAGTTACCCTGGTCTTTTGACAATGGACATGCAAAGTTTCACTTTTTTTTATATTGATAAGAAGTTGCCTAGTAGGTTTATGTTTTTACTATACGATGTAATTTTATGAAAAAAAAAACTTATAAAAATTTTCCAAGTTCATTTCAATTTTTTTTATGGGTACAAAAAATTATTCTTAGACTTCTCTATGATTACAATATTTTAATTGGTTGCTTTACATGTGTATTATAAACTTAAGTATGCTTAAGCGATGGCTTAGTATTTCCATTTATAAATCTAAAGACTGAGATTCTAAATTTTTAAAATGATTAAGTTTCTTTATCAGTCTTGAGACAAAGCAAATTTCTATTTTTAATTTTCCAGTGTGTCATATCGATGTGTGATAATGTAATTTCAATTATAATACAGATAGAAATAATTCAATTCAATTCAATGTTTTAGTTTGAGTTAAATATTACTAAAAGTATAATTAATTGTTAAATATTTAATTTAATTAGAGATGTAACATTTTTAAAGACAGTGACTACAAACCATTGGATGAGCTCACAAATCGATGATGTACAGTGAATTTTGGGCCGACAGGGAAAAGAGACCCTATTTTTGCAAACCTACTCCGTAAACAAGGCACATGTCATGAATTAACCATCAACTAAGTATAATTAAAATCAAAATTGGAGTACACTGTAAAAATAAACATTTATTAAATGTAATAACTAATAAGCTAAAGTTGTAATTTAAAATGATTAAGTGACACATGTCCTAGTGACATCATATGATAAGTCAAAATTTAATGGAACCTGCGACAGTGCAACACATGATAGAGTGACTGCCAGCAACCGTTGGATGAGCACAGATCAATGATGTGTGGTTTTTTTTGGGCCTAAAGGGAAAAGAAACCCCATTTTTGCAAACCTATTCCATAATAATGTAAATGAACTCAAAATCATAGAGTCATAGAATAAGTATCACTTACCTTTGCCTCAAATTAAATTGCAGCAATGCAGTTGCAACTCGCCAATGTAGTATGCAGTTGCACTCAACAGTCAGTAGTCTAAAACTTCACTATCAATCAAATAGAGAGATATCAGAATCCTTTTATACTAATTCTTATTTGGTGAATTTTGCGGGATACCAAATAGTTTTATTAGGTATACAAATATTTAGCGAAGCCCGCGTAATTATAACATGTCTTTTATTATTTTCAAGGTGATTATGGGTCATCCAATATGTTCGCATGATTAATAAAGTTGGAAAAATTACTTCGGTTAGAGACATGCATCCATAAAAGGCCAGGAAAATTTGTGGCCACCTATAAATATATGTTAAAATCATTGGCGAATATCAGCTGTCAATTTGAGCTTGCTTAGAAATTATAGGTGAATGTTTTAAATATATACAGGGACCAAAATTTATATTCCATTGGCAATAATGTGTAAGAAATAGAAAAATTAAATAAACTAATGGGAGATGGGCCCATGATTTGGACCCACTATTGATAAATGTCAGGTGGTAGGGTCGATCCAATATATGAAAAATATTCACTAATTCTAAGGTCACTGACAAGCGATATTCGCCAAATGGCAAATATTCGCCACTAAAGTTTTCGCTAATCAAGGGTTAAATAAAGTCTTATGAGATCTAGCGATAACCATAGATGCTAAGATGATCTTGTGGCTAGTGTTTAATCTCAAGATAAAAGTGCAGATTAGTAAAATTTTAAGAGATTTAGTGCAGACCATTGGATTAAGATAGAATCAAGGGCAGGCACATGATCTCTGAAGGATTTCATGAAGTACATTGCTTATGGACTGTGTAAAGTTTTGGGAGTAGATGGGGGCACTGAGAGATTGTCTACAGACCTTTTGATGATCATCTTGGATCTACAAAATTCACATGTCAACATTGGTTATGACTACATTCAGTATGTCATAGATAAGATGCGTAGAGGGCTTATTGATATATGCACAAAGCCCAACCCTATATTTATGCATTATTATCTTTTAATACATTTAATCTTATACTTCAATGTTAACAGCATGGAAACATAGAATTTGAGGCCTAGATTATTTTTCCACTGAAAATGAGTTTTGTGCTTTTCAGAATTGGATTGCATATCCTATTTTAGAAATTCTGGCCAAGAGACCATAATTGGGGAGATTTTAACTTTGAGAAGACATTTCCTCTAATGATGGTTTATGGATGTTCCCAGCCACCTCATATACTCCCACAATATGTGCATCCTAGAATAGCTACAATAAATTTCATCTGGAAATTAATGTGGACTGATAAGGACCACCTGGCTGCCCACAGGAAAGATACATTTACACCTAGACAATTCAACATTTTAAATTTCATAATTGGTAAAAGAGCCATGGATTCAGTGAACAAATAGTTGGATCAATACATAATGAGTGTAGCCATATATAGGTATATAGACTTAGAGGGTTTTATCAAAAGTGCCAAAAACTTCCTAGTCCAAGCATAACCACTATAAAAGAGCATGAGGAGTGTATAGAGGAGGATTTAATCAGAAACATCCTAGAGGATGAAGAAGTGGCAAGAAGGGCTGATCAATACTAGGATCTAATAAGTCCAGAGAAACAAACAAAGAAAAATGGAATTCCCTTTGGGGGATTCTTTCCAGATGTACCCTATATACACAAACTCACAAAAATGACGGAGTCTTACAATAGCTTGTGAAATCAACTTAAGGAGTTGATTGAAGATAAAGAAAGAGGTCTAGAGAAGAACTCTTCTTCAGAGTATGATGATGGAAATGAAGGAGGCTATTTAGTTAATAATCCTCCTCCCATGGAACAACCACACTCCATAGAGAAGAGGATAGAGTTAGACCTTACGAAGGTGCCTGAAATTGAGGTGACTGATGACCCTCCTAGAAAGAAATAGAAAGTAGAATTAGGGGACCCTTCCCATGCCATGGCACATGAGAAGAAAAAGGATAAGGTGAGTGCCCTAATTACTAGAAATAAAGCCTATGACCACCACCTTAGGAAAGCCATTAGAGAAGGAAATAAAGTAAGAGGGGATGTACAAGAGGAAGTTGAAATGCCCCTCCTACTATACCAGGATGAAAGGGAGATGTAACAACAACAATTATTGAGTGATGATAATTTCATCAAAACTAAAGAGTTCAAGGATTTCTTGATTTGGGTAAAGCAATAGAAAATTGGATCCCAATTACAATTAACAAACGGTGATTTAGTGCCAAGTGAAACTTTGCAGGCCTTGCAAGAATATGACCCTAAAACCAAAACAATGACACACCAGAGGGAGATAAACAATTGGTCAAGTCTAGTGGGATGCTGTTGTTGGAAATAAAATAATGGGAAAGCAGGATACTGAGAGGGGGGGTGAATCAGATCTTCAAATTTAAACACTTAAAACAAACTAATCCACATTCATACATATATGAATCTAATGCAATATTAGATAGCATCCACACAATGAAATAAATAACACATAACACAATAATTTGGTAACCCACAAACCCAAATAGGTAAAACTGGGGTGGGGATGACACCCACAAAATTATCCACTACTACAGTAATAAAGTGTGCCTGTTAATTTTACAAATGTTGATTACAAAATGTAATCTACCTTGTTAAAGGTCTACTTGGTTAAGAGCTAAAGATCATTACAATCTACCTTTTTAAAGGATTTCAACTTACAATAAAGTAAGCACCATATTAAGAGATAAAGGTTTGCTAGAACCACTCTGTTAAGAGATTTTCACCTTATACAATGATTATAATGTCTCAAGTATTGATCCTTCATTATGCACTCTGATGCTGATGATGGATCTCCTCTTTCTAGTACCTTCTATGATCTCATAATCTAATATAATCTTTACTCTGTTGTTCACTGTGTTGTCACTTTGCTTGATCTCTACTTCTTAACAAAATAACCCTCTGTGCATTTCACTTTAAAAAATGTAGTCACCACACTTTGTCATCTCTCCTTACATACACATGCATACACACACAATAGGGTTTCAAAGCAATCTAATATATCCATTCAAGTTTGATAGAAAGATCTAGATCAACGATCAAGATCTAATAACCATACCTTGATGGTATTACAATTAATGTTCATGCATAGGATAAAACAATTAAATGCATAACTAACACTGTAGAAGAATATTAAATGTGTACATAAGTCAGCCAGAAAAGCTTATACAAGTCAGCCAGATCACTTATCCTCAAAGTTTGTATCATTCCAGACATGTTTACAAAAGTTGTTCTGCTCAGCACTTGACTGTCTGTCACTCAGCACTCAACATCTTTGTGTCCTTCTCGACTCGGAAATGTAACTAGGCAAACTAAAAACTGCTTGGCAATGTTGCTCGGCCTTGCATAGTTTTAGTTTGGCCACACTGATAGCCAACTAAAACTTCCTAAGTGAATGAATAAGTGTTGGTCACTAATCATCAACAGAACTTAGAGATTAACAATCTTCCCCTTTGATATTAGTGGAAAAAACACTTATCATTACTTCTGTTCATTTCACCAAAATATTTCCTAAGTATACAAAGTACTCCCCCTAGGAATATACTCTAAAATAATCCATACAAAAAGTTTACATGCCTCCAAAAAAAAAATTTATATACAAGTGTACCTATACTGTACTGGTGTATCATACTATATCCTATCATACTTCCTTACCATTTTCCTTACTGATTTCCCCCTTATTTTTGTCATCGATTGTAGGTGGGGTTAAGTCATGCTTATCCAAAAATTGTTTACGAAGTTGCAGGGTGGATTCAAATGTAGTATCCTAGATTTCCTTTGCAATCTTCATAACTTCCAATTTGATTTCTAGCTTGGGAGCTAGACTAACTAAAATTTCTGTAGTTGATAGATTTGTACTGCTCTGTGATAATTCCTTTGCATCTGAAACTTCCTTCTGTATTACCTCCAAGTGAGGCAATAGGCTTGTCTAAATAGTTATCAATTTGGCCCTTATTTGACCATCTTCAGCCATAAGCTCGGCTATTCTCCATTGTGCATTTATCAACTTATTAAGATGTAAATAACTAGATGTAGTATCTTTACCCAAAGTAGTACCAGTTGATCTTAAATCTAACTGTAGCTTCTCAAAAAGCTATAGATTATCCTTTGTGAAAAATTCAACATCACATAATTTTTTGTACAAATAATAAACATTGGCTGTAACTTTGTCTAAAGTTTCTACAAGAATAGAAAGTTCAACCTATTTTGTTTGCAATCTCTTCTGAGATCTTCTCTAGAACTTTGCTCTCAAATCTTCTCCTGGACCATTGTAGAAGCTTTTCATTGCTGTCTATGTCCTCATCAGTTACCTTTTGTACAATGTTGACTAGCTGATCAATGATTGGAGCTTGAGGCATTTCATCCTCTAAGTCAAAAGTTTTTGCAAATATGTCTTTGATGTCATGGAATACCTACTTTTTCTTTTGTTCTATCTTCATCTCTTCCTGTCTCTTCTTTTAAGTAATTCTTGAAGAGTCCCTATTTGTTCAAAAGTTAACTCATTGGTATCCCATTGTGGAATCACAATGACTTCATCTAATGTTACATCTAGAATCTGAGACTTATTCTTCAAGATTTTCTTTTTCTTCACCTCTGGAGAACTTATGCTCGGCAGCATAATATCTTTCCCTTTAATAGTGTCAATGTCCAATTCCTCTTTTAATTCTATCAATATTGTTTGTGGATTGGGCATACCACCAATTTCAGGACTTGTAGGAGTGGATGATGCAGAGTGTGGTAGATCAACCAACACTTGCATTGCCTCTACTTCTTTAGGCTTATCAACAGTATCCGTTATCACTACTCCACTATCTAAAACTATTTTCACAACCTCTAAAATAGGTGGATTTTGTGAAGTTACCTCTCATTCATTTGTTTGCTGGTTCTCTTCACTTTTCTGATCATTAACAACTTCAATTATTTCATCAGATGTTGTGGCCTTCCCTTCTTCAATATCAATTTCCTTAATAGGTGAATCAGTGTCTTTACCACTCGGCATCTCTTGTTCCTCAACATTCAAATTGCTTGGATCATCAACTATAAAATCCATAGGACTTTCTGCAGTCCGATCAATAGTATTAGTTGAGTCTAATGCATCTTTGGTTTTGTCCTATTCAGTGGAAATTTGTTCTTGAGTTATCTGTGGCTCAGGGGTAGTCTTCACTTCAACTTCTTTAGCCTTTTTCTCAGATGTCCCCTCACCATATTTCTTATCTTTTGAAATGAGCAGTCCAAAGATTTCCTTCCAAATCCTTGTGCTTTGTTGTACTACACTTTCAATATCATTTTTCAGAATAGCATAGCCTCTGAGTTTAGGAACAAACCTACTCTTGTATTCCTCAATGAATTTGGCTCTTTGTTTTGAGGTTAGCTCAGGTATTACCTAGGCTTACCTAGGTTATCTCTATAGGTGTTAACTTGAAAGTACTCATCATATCCAATAATGCTTCCTGTACTTTGTGCCTATCTGCAGTTTTCAAATTTTCATACTTAATGAACTTAAATGTTGCTAACCCTACTGAATTCCTCAAAGTGTCACATACCTCATCAATACTTTCTGGTTTCTTAAATTGTGTTATAGGTATGTTGCTGGGTTCATCAATTTCTATCTTTTCCTCATCACTATCTATCCCCAAATTTAATCTCCTTCTTGGTCTCTTTGCTGGCCTACTCAGCTCAACCTTAGAAGAAACCTTTTCTTCCTTTCCATAACTACTTTCTGCAACTTTCCTCTTACCATATACTTTAGTTTTTACTTCTTCTAGAGAAGTAACAATAAATGCTCTAGTCCTTGGATGATTAGCTACAGGAGGTGTAACCTTAGGTTTAGCTTTTCTTTTCTTGGTTACTATAAAAATTGATGGTCTTTTACCCTTGGCTTTCTTAGTAACCTCTTCTGATGCACTCACTTCCTCTATAGAAATATCCTCACTTTTTCCAGTGGTCAAGCCTAAAGGTGCATCCTTAGGTTCTTCATCGCTACCTAAGGAAACCATTTTCTTCAGATTTTTCACAATCTTATTTCTTTTCCTCTCCATAGTTCCCTCATTCAAACTTCTAGAAATTTTAGCCTTAGCTTCATAATAATTTCCTAATCTCTCTGTTATAGTATCAATTTCCTTGGCTAGGAGTGCAATGATGGCATTTGACACTTCATCAATATTGATTTCATATGGAAATGGTTCTAAGAAAGATATGCTAGGAGTCACTACCTGGATATAAGTATTATCTGTATCAACTAGAAAACATATTTCTTCATAGTGCTTCTCCACTAGTGAATTAGCAATTCTAGTCCTTAATCTCATTCTCTTCTTGAATTCTACAAAATAGCTCCCCATAATGCTATTGAAATGGCTTCCTAATTTCTCAATACATTCACTAATATGAACTGTAATGGGTCTATACTTTTTCCAAACAATATTACCCAATCTAGGAAATGTATCCTAAATGTAGAAAAATATATTGACTAGTAAGGAACCAAACTTACATGATGAGCTCTTAGCCTTTCTAATTGATGCTAGGTTCTCAGCTAATTGTGTCTGCTATAGCTCGACAAGATGATATGTATGATTCTTCTTGACAATTTTCCATGCCTGATCAACGGCTATACAAGGAACACTATCCAACATGCTTGACTAATAGAACTTATGTGCTATTACCCTTACTACAAAATCAAGTTCTAGGTTAGTAATTGTAGAGATAGTCATACCTCTATTATTCCATATGGCTCCAGTGTTCAGTGTAATCTCTTCTTTTCTATTATCCCTCATTGTTCATTTCCTGTTCACTATAGGATATCCAGTCACTCAATGAATCATGCTTTTGGTGACCTTGATTGGTCCATTATCCAACCACATAAACATGTCATGAACTCAGCTAAGGATAACCTTAATCCATTCATCTTTGAAACCTTGTGAAAAATCTAGGGCACAAGTTAACCTTTTGTCGGCTAAATGTTTGAATTCTGCCTTCAGAACTCCATCGACACACAATTTGCTGTATGATTTCTTCAACTCACTATCAACTACTTCACCAATCTTAACTATATAACATGATCAGATATCATGAATCATAAGTACCTTGGGTGGAATAGATGAGAGGGCTCCCATTAAATCACTCTGAATTGCACTTTCAGGAATGGCTCAAAAGTTGAGAGGTTTAAATTCATCACTTTGTATTAACTGAATTTCCTCTGGTTTTTCCTCCATACTCTTAGTTGGTGTGGAAGAACTTATAGCCATAATTTTGAAATTAGGGTTCAAGAGATGAAAAATAGAGTACCTCAAAAAGTATCTCTTCACACTATTCATGTTAGGATTGCCGATGGCATGCTGATGAAATCTTTGTAGCTAAATTCATTAAGATTAATTCTATAAATTACTTCAATCGCTCTATAAATAGTAAAAAAATCACAAGGTAAAAATGAAGTGTTAACTGTTCATCCTTAATAAACTTTGAAAGGTCAAGGTAGGTAAGCAATGAATGTTTTTCCCATTGAGTTAGTGCAAGCTATATGTCCTCGGCTTTAACATAACTTGCATCCCACTTGGCTTACTAAACTTGGCCATTATAAAAATTACTTGGCCAACAAAACTCATCACTCACTAAAGAACTCGGCTTTAGTGTCCATGAATAGTACTCGACACCTATAGTGCAATTGGCTCATCTTAGCATTTGTCTTCAATATATGTCCTGGTGCATCTTAACATATGAAAATATGGACTTTTGCACATTTCATGTTAGGAACTGATGTAAGATAGGATTTTTAGATATAGTTCCTTACATACCTCTTTTTCTTAGTTGGAGATGATGTGATCACCTGATCCATTGGATTGGGTGACCTTGGCTTCATGAGCTTCACTGCTGCATGGTTTAGACTTTTTAACCCATGTCTTGTTCATCTGTTCCCTTATTCGCTCTATACTAGGAGCAGGTACCCTAGTCTTGTAGTCTTTCTGTTAAAATAATAACAGAAATGCAGAGAAAAATAGGAAGTGTTTAATTCAATGAGCAGGAGATAGGAGATTTACCATGAATTTGCACAAAATGAGGAGCATTCACCAAAGAAAAGGCAACAAGGAGACAAGATTTTGGAGGGGGGAAAAACATAAAAAAAACCCCGTGAATAAGTATGAATGGGCAAATTGCCAAGAATGAGAGAGAGAGAGAGAGAGAGAGAGAGAGA
>MU224184.1:856537-868771 GCA_018584345.1 Thuja plicata
TTACAAGGTATTTTATAAAGTTAGTTCAATAGAGATACATGACAAATCAGTGTCCACATCAACAAATACTATGTTAACAGCCATCATTAAAGGTAAAACCTGCCTGAGTAGTTGTGGAACTTAAAAACGAAGAAGGACCTTATCTAGTCCTTAGCAATTAGGCTTTTCTTTTCTCTGAATCAGGAGTAAAGGTACAAGGTTCACATAGACATTTCAAGCATTGTGATTCATATAAGAAAAATCCCTAACAAGCCATAGGCTATTTCGGTAGGGAAAACCCTTTTTCTCACTATGAAGAGGTGATGTAGTTGAGACAATTGAGTTTTTACTGTTCTTCCTTAACCTCATTAGCTAAAGATCAAAAAGGTAAAATGAAAAATCAGAGAGGTCTGTCACTCCCAAAAACCACCTTGTCACCCTTCCCTCTATTGATTTATATCCCTGTGTTTTTTTGTGGCAGTCGAAAGAAGACCGATTGGAATTATATTTGGATCTTTTTGGTTCCTATAAAGACACTGTGTGAGGGATATTCTAAGCACAAATTCAATAAAATTTATTCCAAACCATCCCTCTAACAATAGATCTTGATGATTGAATTTATTTTGGGGGATATAAACTATTTGAGGATGATATTCTTTATGGGCTAAACTTAAATCTACAATAATTAAGATATCTCATCTCCATATAATTTACCTTTCTGTTTCTTAAGAAAGCTATAATGTTATTTAAAATGACCTATTTCTTAGTCCTTAATAATTAATTCTTCCTTACAGATGGCAGTGTTTGTTTCTTTTCTTGGCATTTTGAACTTTCTGTTCAAGACCACCTCATGTTTATTTTTGTATTACTGCGGGCATGGTGAAGTAGTTAAAATACATAGCCTAGGATGCCCTTGTGTTCTGATTGCAATCCTGGAGGCTTTAAAGTTTTTGATGGTGCCCACATTTATCATGCCAACATTCCTTGCAAGCAAGAAGCACTTGCTAGGTCATAATGCTCTATTTGTCCAAGGAGAATTTCATGCACCCTTTAGGAAAACTGTGCAGTCCTCATTTCTTCTTGAGGCCATCCATAGAATGGATATAGACATAGATGAAACCACCCAAGATAACTTGAAGATGTGGGAAGGTCGTACTGTATTTACATTCTAGGAGATGAAAAAGGTTTGGCTTACCTGCCATTGAAGATCATAAATTTTGATTTTTTAAATGGTATTTTGATCAGAATGAGATTGCAATGATATCAATTTGATTTGTCCATTGAATGAATATGGTTTTGTTATGTTGTGATTGCTTCTAACATGAATTTTTAATTTTGGTAGTATGGATTTGATGTAGGAGTTTACTCCATTTTCAGTCCCTTGAATACTTCCTACAAAGAAGATCTGAAGAAATATTACCGCATTCTTGAAGTGGGATACAATTAATTACCTGTTAATCTCCCTGGAACTCAATTCAATAAATCTGTGATGATATGTATTTATCTTCTGATAAGCTATTGAAGCCTAAGGTCTGTTGATTTTGAATTTAACTTATTATTTGCTAATGATTAGAAATTTTATGTTATTCTTATTTTTTCACAAGAGATGAAAAAACTAGAGTTTTCTTTGAAAAAGATAGGAACCATGCAAAGTATAAATTAAACTTAAAATTAGTTTAGATATCATGCTAAAATCTCTACACCAAGCCCATTGGTTGAAATTTTATAATCCTTCAGTGGTTTTCCTCAAAATATGCATATTGTTTGAACATCTGGTGAATGTAGATTTTGTGATTGGCTACCTGCTATATTCTATTTGTTTGAGGTTGAATAGATAATCTTAATATTAAGTAAGGGTTGTCACTATTTTTTACATATATTTTAATGCCACTTGATATCATGTTGAGCACTATTTAAAACACACATGTTTGTTGTGTACATATCTTTAGCTGTTATATTTATGTTGGAAAGTGACATTGCAAGCAATTGTTATTTTGTCATTGATGTCAAACCTTAATTGGTGAGACTATTGTTATCTATTTGAGTACCATATCTACTATTTATGAAGAACATTTAATAAGAAGACCAAGTGAATGGTTGAGTTAAGGCAATTCAAAGGGTACTTGACCAGTTGGCACTCTGGCAAAGTAATTTGTTGTTTATCTTTCTAAGATAGTTTTTCTGGTTGTTCTGTGACGAGCAAAATTGCTTGTGCTAAGCAAAGTTGCTTGTGATGAGAAAATTTGTTTGATGCTGATTAAATTTTCTTGTGACGAGAAAAATTTTCTCATTGCCGAGCACCATTGAAATTAGCGAGTGGAAATAGTGATGTTGGCCGACTTAAAGAAATTGGATTAATGATGAGATTTGAGATCTTTGGCTGACTTAGTTAATTTTATTGGGATATGTAATGTTAATTAAAGATTGATCCACATCATTTAATGTATGTGTAACCATAATTAATGCATGGTTTAAAGATTTAATTAGAGACCACTCTGGAGAAGTAAATGTAATGCAAAGATGGAATGATCCATTGGATTTGACCTAACCTAAGATCTACGATCTTGTTTAAGTAGAAAAAGATTTATCTGACCTAGACAGAGAGGTATATGATAACCTCAAGGGGTTATTTTCACAGCATGGTGAAGTGGATGAGGATGCAATATGTTTGCATAGTTGATTTACTATTTGGCATGATCTAGCAGAGAAGGCAAAAAGGCAAAAGCAGAAAGTTGCATGTGTGATTGCTTGATGGATTTCCAAGCAAATCAGAAGTTTGAAATGACAATGTAGGCTACTCAGCAAGTTAACATCAAAGCTATAATTATATTCGAATCTACAAAGTAAGTTGTATGTACCAAATCACAAACTGTTGATTACTTTCTTACCATTGTATCAGTTAAATCCTTTAACAAGGTTGACTTAACAGTCATTTGTATAAATCCTCTTACAAGGTGACATTCAGATTGGGATGTTCTAAGTCCTCTAACAAGGCCACTCCTAACAGGGTGATTAAATCCTTTAACTAGGTCACACCTAATAGTGTGTTATTGTAGCATTTAATAGGGTTGGCTCCTCATAGTGCATCACTTCAGAAGAGTAAAAACTTGGTAGCATGTTATTGGTGGTTTTTCCCATATTGGGTTTCCATGTTAAATAATTGTGTCAACTTGTGTGAATTCTTATGGTTTTCTTTACTGTTATGTTTCTGCAAGTTAATTTCAATTGATAGTGAACTGCATGATTAAAGTTGTTGACATATGCTACTGTTGCTGAGTAAATCTGAAATACAAATTTTTTTTATTTGCTACATCTAAACCTGAGGATAATTGATTCACCCCCCTCTCAGTTATTCTAAATTTATTCTAACAATCGGTATCAGAGCTTTGGTCTCCTACAAATATTTTGAAGGTACTTGGAGCAAAAGATCAAGATGTATAAGAAGGAGGTTCCCAAGCTGAACAAAGATAACTTCCCTGCATGGAAGAGCTTGATGAAACTACATTTGGCCAATTTTGGAGATGATTCTAAGTGACTTATTTGACATGCCTATGTACCACCCTCCACTCCTCTCTCAGCTATACAACTAAGAGAAAAGCAAGAGCATAATCAAGCAATTTTGGAGATCGCCTCCTCATTGAGCTATTTAGAGTTTGATGATATAAAGAATTGCACAAATGCAAAAGAGATGTGGGACAAACTTGCAACTATCTATGGTGGAGACACAAATGTTCTAAGGGCTAAATCAAAAAGTCTAAGAGGTAATTTTGATGAGATGAAAATGCAAGAAGGTGAAAATTTCATTCAGTACTATGGTAGAATAAAAGAAGTTGTAAATTCCATTAGAGGGGATAATGGAACAATTGATGAGAACACCATTATGAGAAAGGTACTAAGACCTTTACTTTATATATATGATATTAGAGTTTCTACAATTCAAGAATTGAGATGCACTCCTAACAATAATCTAAATTTGGAAAATTTGATAGGCAGACTCACTTCATTTGAAATGTCAAATTATGATAACTATAATCCACAAGGGATTGATTCTACTTTTAGATCACAGTTGGTTCTCAATAAATCCAAGAAAGGAAACAAACATGTGGACAGTGACAGTGATACTTCTAATGATGATCTTGAAGAACTTGAAGCACTCATGGCAAAAAGACTATCTAGAGGAAAAGGAAAATACATAGGTAAACTTCCTATTATTTGTTTTTTATGCAACAAAGTTGGTCATATAGCTACTAGATGTCCTGACAAAAATGAAAAATATGAAAGAAGGGACAAAAAATACAAGGAAGACAAAAATAGAAAGGATGACAGAGACTTCAGGAAATATAAGGACTACAAAGACAAAGGTAAGAAATCTTGTTATATTGTTGAAGAAACTTCTGAAAATGACACTGATAATTCTGATGACAATGATATAGAAGTTGTTTATGTTGCAATCAAAGAAGATTCTGATGATGATGAGAAAACTACACTAATCTCTTATATGAGCAAAAATGATTGTTGGATCATTGACAGTGGTTGTTCCCATCATATGACTAGTGAAAAAGATAAGTTTGAAACCTTAAACCAATGTAAAGGAGGATATGTAAAATTTGGTAATGATTCACCATGTCTTATCAAAGGTAATGGATCAATTAACCTGACTAACAAAATCAGATGTGATGATGTGTATTGGGTTGATGACCTTAAATACAATTTGCTGAGTGTTGCACAATTGAACAATTCTGGTTACAAAGTTGAATTCCATCATAGAAAGGCAAAGATCTATGATTCTACTAGAGAATTAGTTGGAAGTGGTGATCAAACTAAAGGTAACTTATTTTATTTGGATTTATCTTAAGAAACATGTTTTTTTGCACAGAAAAATGATGTTTGTCTATGGCATAAAAGGCTATGTCATGTGAACTTTGATAACTTGGTAAGCATAAGTAAATTGAAAAAGGTTAGAGGGCTACCTGAGTTAAAGAAACCTGAGAATGCTATGTGTAAACAATGTCAACTAGTAAAGATGACTAAGTCTAGTTTCAAGACTAAAACACATGTATCAGAGGAAATTCTAGAATTGGTCCATACTGATCTCTGTGGTCCCATTGGAGAAAGAAGTTATTGTGATGCTAGATATTTTATTCTATTTGTTGATGATTATTCAAGGATGATGACTGTAATGTTTCTCAAGGAAAAATCTGATGCATTCCAGTTATTTAAATGGTACTTAGCTAAAGTTGAAAATGAAACAGGAAAAAGTTTGAAATGCTTAAGATCTGACAGAGGTGGAGAGTTCATTTCTAATGAGTTCAACAGGTTTTGCAATGACCGAGGCATAAAGAGACAGATGTCCGCACCCAGGACTCCTCCACAAAATGGTATTGCTGAATGAAGGAACATATCTATTATGGACTATGCAAGAACACTAATGATGGAGAAAAATGTTGCACAAAAGTATTGGAAAGAAGTTTTAAGTACTGCAGTCTATACACTGAATAGAGTTCAAGTCAAGAAAGGTACAAATGCTACACCTTATGAACTTTGGTATGGTTATGCACCTAGTGTAAAGTATTTTAGAGTATTTGGAAGCAAATGTTTTATACTGAAGGACAAAAAAAATGGAAAACTAGATGCTAAAGGTGAAGAAGGCATATTCCTTGGTTATTCAACAAAAACCAAAGCTTACAAATGTTTGAAAACTAATACTAAATTATTTTTTTGAAAGTGCAAATGTAAGGATTGATGAGTTTGTAGAAAGAAATGAAGCTGAAAGTACACAAGAGCCTGAAAGCTATAGATCATTCATATATCTAGATGAGGATGATTGTAATTCACTACCTAAGACCACTACTGTACAATAGCATGCACTTGTCGAGTCACAAAGTGGAATTGTCGAGCAACTGGAAGTGAATGTCGAGCTATCTGATGGAGATGCCGAGTCACAGAATCAACTAGAACTGAATATTGACAATGAACCTAAAGCAAGGACTAAGCCTACCCTCGCAAAATATGTGAGAAGAAATCACAGTTTTGATCAAATCATTGGGTCAAAGGATTCTGCTGTTATGACACGAAGTAAGTTGAAAAATGACACATGTCTGTTATGTGAATTTGAGCCCAAAATAGTGAAAGATGCTTTATAAAATGAAGACTAGATACAAGCAATGAATGAGGAAATTGAACAAATTAAGAAGAACAAAACTTGGACAATTGTACCAAGGCTGAAGGACAAAAATGTAATTGGCACAAATTGGGTATTTAGGAACAAGTTGAATGAACATGGAGAAGTGACAAGAAACAAAGCTAGACTGGTATGCAAGGGTTATGCATAGGAGGAAGGAATTGACTATGGTGAAACCTTTGCCCCAGTTGCCAAATTGGAAGGTGTCAGAACTTTACTTGCATATGCAGCCTATAAAGGATTCAAATTTTATCAGATGGATGTGAAATCTGCATTTGTCAATGGTATCTTGGAAGAAGAAGTATATATTGAGAAAGCTGATGGTTTTATAGATCCAAACAAAAGGGATATGGTTTGCAGATTGCACAAAGCATTATATGGATTGAAGCAAGCACCAAGAGCATGGTATGAGAGATTGCCCAATTATCTAATCAAGATTGGATTTAAAAGAACCAATGACAACAACAACCTATACTTGAAGATAGAGCAAAGCAAAGGTACATTATTAGCTAAAAATTTTGTAGATGACATCATATTTACTTGACAAGATGTGTTATGTCAAAAATTTGCAACAGAGATGCAAACTTAGTTTGAGATGTCTATGTTTGGTGAAATAAAATTATTTGTTGGCTTACAAATTTATCAAATGAAGAATGGTATCTATATCACTCAATCTAAATATATCAAAGAGATATTGAAAACTTTTGGAATGGAAGATTTCAAATCAGTGAGTACACCCATGGCTACTAGACAGAAGCTGACAAAAGATGATGACACAAAAGAAGTGAATCAAACACTTTACATGTCAATGATTGGAAAACTACAATATGTTGTATACAGTAGACCTGACATTACACTAGTTGTTGGGATTGTTGCAATATTTTCTGCTAATCCCAAGGAAACTCACATGATGGCAGTCAAGAGGATTCTGAGATATTTGAAAGGAACTAAGGACTATGGTCTATACTACAAAAGAATGACAAGTTTGAAGTCAGAGTCTACACTAACTCTGACTGGGCTAGAAATGTTGATGACAAGAAAAGTACTACTGGTGGAACATTTCTTTTATGAAAGAAATTGATCTCCTGGACAAGAAAGAAACAAAACTACACCTCACAATCTATAGCTGAAGCTGAAGCCGAGTATGTGGTAGCAACAGTTAACTATTCTAACATTGTGTGGTTGAAGATACTACTGAAAGGTATGGAGGAAGAAATTACTGATCCAGTTTTCATATATTGTGATAACAAAAGTGCTATTAATATTTCTAAAAAACATGTTATACACTCAAAGACAAAGCATATAGCTATCAAGTATCACTACTTGAGGGAGCTAGTTCAGAATAAAGAAGTAAGATTGGATTATATGAAAAATAAAGAACAATTAGTAGACATATTCACAAAAGCACTATCCAAGGATGCTCATGAGTATCTACGAGGTAAATTGGGGGTGATTCCCCTCACTGAGGCTAATTAAGTTTTGTATAGGACTATTGCATCAAATATTTTATTCATAATATCTGACACATTGATGCACAGTAAGTCACACTTTAGAATGCTGGCTAAAGTTGTGAAGTTGAACAAGGACAGAAAAGAAAAATCAGTCATAATCAAGATGACATGATCAGCTTGATACTGAAGATCTACATGATAAATATATTGACATCTTTAGCATTATTGTCAAAGAGGGAGAGATTACCTATAAGAGGGAGAGATTACTCATAAGAGGAAAAGATTTCCGAGAAAGAGAGATTACAAAGAGTGAAAGAATACATAGGCAGAAGTTACTATTGAAAACATTGAAGTGATTATCTACTCAGAGGGAGTCTATAGATGATTAGACATAGAAGATTACAGTGTGATTACAGACATAGAGAGAGCAATGTGCATAGATGAGAATCAGAACAAAGCTAAAGACATTAATGAAAATTTGTTCATATCAAGGAACACAGGTGAACTCTTGGATTGGTTGGTAACTATGTTTTAAATATTTTGTGTTGCCATCAATGCCAAAGAGGGAGATTGTTGGAAAGTGACATTGCAAGCAATTGTTATTTTTTCATTGATATCAAGCCTTCATATGTGAGACTATTGTTATCTATTTGAGTACCATATATACTATTGATGAAGAAGATTTAACAAGAAGACCAAGTGAATGGTTGAGTTAAGGCAATTCAAAGGGTACTTGACCAGTTGGCACTCTGGCAAAGTAATTTGTTGTTTATCTTTCTAAGACAGTTTTTCTGGTTGTTCTGTGCCAAGTAAAATTGCTTGTGTTGAGAAAAGTTTCTTGTGACAAGCAAAGTTGTTTGATGCCGAGTAAAGTTACTTGTGATGAGCAAAAGTTTCTCATTGCCAAGCACCATTGAAATTGCCGAGTGCAAACAGTGATGTTGGCCTACTTACAGAAATTGGATTAATGATGAGATTTGAGATCTCTGGCTGACTTAGTTAATTTTATTGGGATATGTAATGTTAATTAAAGATTGATCCATGTCATTTAATGTATGGGTAACTATAATTAATGCATGGTTTCAAGATTTAATTAGGGACTACTTTGGAGAAGTAAATGTAATGCAAAGATGGAAAGATCCGTTGGATCTGACCTAACCTAAGATCTACGATCTTGTTTAAGTGGAAAAAGATAATTTATCTGACCTAGACAGAGAGGTATATGATAACCTCAAAGGGTTATTTTCACAGTGTGGTGAAGTGGATGAGGATGCAAGAGGTTTTCATAGTTGATTTATTGTTTGGCATGATATAGCAGAGAAGGCAAAAAGGCAGAAGTAAAAAGTTGCATGTGTGATTGCTTGACAGATTTCCAAGAAGATCAGCAGGTTGAAATGACAATGCAGGCTACTCAGTAAGTTAACATCAGAGCTATAATTAGATCTGAATCTACAAAGTAAGTTGTATGTACCAGATCACAAACTACTGATTACTTTCTTACCATTGTATTAGTTAAATCCTTTAACAAGGTTGACTTAATAGTCATTTGTATAAATACTCTAACAAGGTGACATTTAGATTGGAATGTTCTAAGTCCTCTAACAAGGCCACTCCTAATAGGGTGATTAAATTCTTTAACCAGGTCACACCTAACAGTGTGTTATTGTAACCTTTAATAGGATTGGCTCCTCACAGGGCATCACTTCAGAAGAGTGAAAACTTGGTAGCATGTTACTGGTGGTTTTTCCCATATTGGGTTTCCACATTAAATACTTGCGTCAACTTGTGTGAATGATTATGGTTTTCTTTACTGTTATGTTTCTACAAGTTAATTTCAATTGACAGTGAACTGCATGATTAAATTTGTTGACATATGCTACTGCTGCCGAGTAGATATGAAATACAGCAGAATTTTTATTTTCTACATCTAGACCTGAGGATAACTGATTCACCCCACCTCTCAATTATTCTAAATTCATTCTTACAATTTATATGCAATAGTTCAACAATGATGAAACATGTAATATTGAACAGACTTTTATGACTCTCAAAATCTATCAGAATAGGACTTCGACATTTCTTGTTCCTTGGGCTACTACCACGTTCAACTTCATGGAAAGTACTTCCCTTAACATTCTATCTTGTTGTTTGGTTAGCAACATATCCTTATATTCTTCAAGACTAGATAAAGATAGGGAAGCAATATAGTTTTATCATGGTCTATATTTGTTGTTAAAAGCATGGATATCATGAACTACCCAACATTTGTTGGTGTTGATTCTTAGTAAAATGGCCCATGTGCAGGGAATTCTAGCTTTCACCTCAGTTATGGCTACATTGGGACTGCAAATTGTGCTAGATTCTACTTGTCAACTTATTTCAAAGGTAAACTCCCTTGTCATGAATATATGTTTAAGAATGGGATATCTATTTCACCTTATTGTACTCGTGGTTTGAAATTTGTACAAGCGGGCAAGGTATATTTTATGCTTTATTTGGATTCTTGCTTAGCTTTGTATACAATGATTAAACATGCAATATTTAATAGTGGACATAAATATAATTTATAACCTTAGTTCTATCTTGGGATCTTGATTTAATTCCTATAAATGACATTGTTTTGTGTAGTTATAATATTTAGTGCTATGGAGGAAATATTTGCTTGCTTAAATACAACTGTAGCAGCTTCTTGTCAATGTTTTGGGGTACTAAAGCCCCTTTATCATTATTGATGAAATTATAGTATCATCTGCGTGAGCTCTGGCTTTCTACTTTGGCTGAAAGTCTATTTGCTTTATATGATTTACATCATTTGCCAGTGATGAAGTTTTTTTTATAGAAACATTTGATTCTGAGGTTTTCTTTGTCTGATGTACATAGTTTTCAGGCGATGCAAAAATAAAATACAAAATGCAGGCCTATTTCTTTATCCTAAAAGCTATAAGTTTCATGCTAGTTAATTCTGACCATTATTCTGGAGCTATAATTGTTGAGCTTAAATGTAACATGTAATATGGATTATACTTCTATTCTGTCCCATAGATAACGCTTTTGCTTTTCCATTCTCATTTGTTTCATTGCCTATCTGATCTTACTGTATTGTTTTTTAACTAGTTAATTTGGCATATTATATATAAGTAATTTTGTCTGTCAACTCTATTGCCAATTATACAGGAGCAAGGTTTATCATTAGAAGGAGATATTTGGAAGTGGGTTGTTGGAATTATGGTTTCAGTCACTCTTGTGAAGTTGACCCTTGTAATCTATTGTCAAATATTTACTAATGAGACTGTAAAGGCTTATGCCCAAGATCATTTCTTTGATGTCATCACCAATTCAATTGGTCTCTTTGCTGTGATTCTTGCAAGTACGTTTTACTAGTGGATAGATCCATCTAGAGCAATAGTGGTAAGCAATTTTCTGACCATTACTTTACACTGTAACATATGATACTTATCATTTTCTTCAAAGGTTTTACAAAGGTTTTTCTAGCCTTTCTTTTTAGTGTCAATATGCGTGAAAAGTTCTTTTTGATTTAAATCTATGGTTAATATAACTTCTTATTGATCAATGTCCATGCAGATGTCCTTTCTAGAGTGTGTGTTATGTTAGGTCCTTGCAATCATTCTCTTTATTTTTATGATATCTATTTAGGCTTTTTGAGTTACTTGATTGTGTATGATTTCCTTTAGCTCTAGTATTTTGTCTTCTTTCTTTATCTATCATTGGTCTTCTTTTTCATGTCTTATTGATCATTTCAAAGTATTACTTAATTGGGTACTAATTGAAAATTTCAGACACATGATTTACCAAATCTATATATTTTGCATGTTATGCATGTAAATATACTCCAAATGTGGACATTCGATTGGTAGATAATTATTTACACTCCCTTCTTGTAGTTTTATCTTTACACTCTGAAAATGGAGACAATCTGAATTCTGAGACATGTCAAATTCACTGCTTTGATGATTTTATTAATAAGTAGGTGGTTTTTTGCAATGTGACAAACATTGTGAAGTTTAATCAGGATTTGACTGCATAGTTACTCAAGTCAATCTCATTTTGATATTTTCTCATATTTTGTGGGGAGTTAATGAGAATGACTTTAAAACTATGTAGTAAAATCTTGGTAAAACCTAACATAATTTAATCGATCAGATTTCCACAATCCATTTGAATTAAACTTGATTTTTCTAGTTTTGATTGTGTATGTTGTTTTGACATCAATTTTTCAAATCACACTTCGTGATCCGTCATCAGGATGTAAGAGCAAAGAGCATGAAGGTATGTAAAAAATAATAATTTTTTACATACCTTCATGCTCTTTTCTCTTACATCTTGATGACGGATCATGGAGTGTGATCTGAAACGTTGATATCAAAAAAACATACAAAATCAAAACCAGAAAAATCAAGCTTAACTAACATAATTTGATAATTTCATTTCATATTGTAAAGATAACATATCCATGTATGATTGATATGAGAGGACTAAAGCCAATGGTTTTAACAACAGGCTATTTGTACATCTCTTATTTCAACTAGTTTCAAAGATGCAATGTCATTTTTCCCTTTTGTTTGAGTATATGGGGTTATGAGTGCATGTTGCTATTTATTCTCT
>MU224184.1:898589-909294 GCA_018584345.1 Thuja plicata
GGGACAGGCTCGGTCCCACCAAGCTTGTGCTTGGCCTTGCAAAAAAATGACTAAGGCATTTAAAAATAAAATTTGTGCCTTGTCATGATTTTTCAGAGGTCAACCCGAATGAAATTTTAGACGAAACAAAAACCCATTTCAGTTCATATTGTGGAGATTATAAAAATATAATTTTTATAATGATATGACAAATTTTAGTATTTTTCCAATAATTATTACGCCAAATCCAACCTAAAGTTGAAATAGTAAGGTTCACTAGAACTTTAATAACTTTTTTTATTTTAGGTTTTTGAAAAAATGAATTATATGTGACCAATCTACATAGAATTCTATTCAAAATAAAAATAAAAATTCTCAAAAAAGTGAAATTTTCATCAAATTATGGTGGTCGTACACGAGAGGTTTTGAAAATTTACTTTATAGTCAATTAAAAATTAATAAAAAAAAAATATTTAATTTAAAAAAAAAGAAAAATATTCTGACCAATCTTTGATGTGTTAGGTACCTTCCCCCAAAAGGATTTAGAAAAATTCATTTATTTACTTCAAAATAGGGTGGTCGTACACATGCCGGGTATGGTCCTGAAACAGACATTTTGAAAAAGAGGTTTTTAAACATGTGTACTAAATATATTTTATACTATGTGGGTATTTAAATAAATTACATATTTGAAAAATAGACTCTGAACACTACATTTTCTATTAGTGGAATTTTTTGATATTCAATCTTTAAGTACCTCAAATTTTGACATCAATTGACAGACAACTTGAAAATCAGGGAAAACACTTCCACTTTTTGCCCAAAAAGTGGACTCAACTTCTTGCTGGCACCCTCTTATGATTTGTTCCAAAGGGTTAGACATTAATGTGAAAATTTGATACAGGGGTATGGGAATGAAAAGATAGTTTGTAAGGCACTCTATCTGAACTACGTGTGTATTTCCATTAATTAGTTTGCTGTGAATTTATATATCATCTGATTCTTAGCCCAAGATTAGGCACTGGTCTAGGGTTTGATAAGAAGTTATTCATCATCAGCATCAAAACAAATAATCATTTACTTTTTTGTTATAAAGAATATACATGCTTAAGTAGTTGTATTAGAGAATACAATTCAACTTGTTGATTCCTTGGAGAGAGAATCATTTAGGTTAGCCTTCCTGAGTCAAGAACTCTAAAAAGAAGAAGGATAAAAATACTTATTTCAATGATATTTTCTATTGTCATGTTCATGGTATGGCTTATTAAGCTCTCTATTAAATTGATCATAATCATCTTGTTCTATTAGTAGATGTAGTAAAAGGCAATAGGTAAATTGGTGTGACCCTTGATACACCATTATAGTTATTAAGAAGTAGTAATCTATTTAAGGTACAGCCACCTGAGTTTGTGGAGCTCAAAGAAGAAGGAGGATTAATCATCATCAATTAGACTTTATCTTGTTAGAATCAAGATTTGGGAGTTATAGATTTGGTTAGTTATTAATCTATTTTGATTCTGCAAGAAAAAGCTCTAACATAACTGATGATGAATCTTAAAATAGTGAAGATGAGTTGTGTTTATCACTATCAAAGATGAGATTCCTAGTTTCTTAAATGAGGAGAGATCATTGGTTTCACATGTGTATGAGAAAGAAGAATGGGTGATAGACAATGAATGTTCACATCACATGATCGGTAATAATAGAAATTATTTGAAGTTGGTGAGGTATGATGGTTGTGTTTTTAGATTTGTTGATTTTACTTCTTGTATGATAAGAGGTAGAGGTTCTATTGCACTGAATCGTAAGAATAACAAAGATGATATTTTATATGTTAAAGGTCAAAGGAATAATCTTTTGAGTGTTGGATAACTAGTTGACAAAGATTATAAAATACAAATCAAAGATGGAATGTGCAAAATCATTGGAAATTTTGGAGTTGAGATTGTGTTAGGAACAAAGACCCATGGTAATGTATTTCATTTGAATAGCATAGAGAATAAATGTATGATTTCTCAAGTTGATGATAATTGGTTATGACACAAAATATTTTGTCATGTGAACTTTGATAACATGGTGAAGATAAGCACTACAAAATCAGTGAGAGATTTACCTAAATTATTGAAGCCTTGATAATGTGATGTGTAAGGAATGTCAGGTGGGTAAGCTAACTAAATATACTTTCAAAAGAAAGACTTATTCTTCAAGTAGATTGTTAGATCTAGTGCATACTAATTTGTGTGGCCCTACTATAACTAGAATTTATTATGGAAATAATTATTTCATTTTATTGATTGATGAATATTCAAGAATGATGTGGCTTACATTCTTAAAAGAGAAATTTGGAGCTTTGGAAAAAAGTCAAGATTTTGAAGGCCATGGTTGAGACTAAGATAGGTAGGAAGATGAAATATCTGAGATCTTAATGTGGTGGAGAATTGACATATGGTTTATTTAATGCATTTTGTGAAGAGTGTGAGATAATGAGGGAAATGAATACACCATAGAACCCACCATAAAATGGTATTGCAGAGACAAAAAATAGAACTATCCTATACAATACAAGGACAATGATGATTGAGGGAAACATACTACAAGTCTATTGGAGAGAAGCAGTTAGCACTTCAGTCTACATATTGAACCGATTTCAAATCAAGAAAGGAACTTGTAAGACCCCTTATGAGCTATGATATGATAATAATCCTATAGTAAAATATTTTAGAATATTTGGAACCAAATATTACATTAGAAGGGATGAAGATTTAGGGAAATTTCATCCTATATATGATGAAGGTATCTTTCTTTTCTATTATACGAAGATGAAAGCATACAAGTATTATAATAATATTTTGAGAAAGATAATTGAAAGTCATAATGTTAAAATGGATGAAGGATATCAGAAAAAATTTAGATCTTATAGATATGAATCAGATGGTGAGGAGTAAAATTAGGAAATATAAGCACGAAATTAATATCAGAATTAGAATGGTTTAGTAGATAAAGATGAAGAAGTTGAAAATGAGGAATAAGTGGAGATAAAAGAGACTACTAAAAATGAAAACCTGATGAATCTAAGGTATTTAAGGTTAAATCATTCAAAGAATCAGATTATTAGTGATTGGAATCAAGGTGTTCAGAGTAGAGGATGGTTCGCTAGAAATAGAAATGAAATTTGTTTGATTTTTATGATTGAGCATAAGGATGTTGATAAAGCTTGTAAAGATGAAATTTGGATTAAAGCTATGGAAGAAGAATTGGAATATATTAAAAATAAAAAAAAATTAATCCTAGTTACCCAACCTAAGAAGAAGAATGCGATCAAAACTAAATGGGTATTCAAAATTAAATTGAATGAAAATGTTGAAGTGGTTTGGAATAAAACCTGACTTATTTGTAAGGAATACTCATAGATGGAAGGTATTGAAATTGAGGATACATTTTATCTTGTTGGTATAATTTAAGGTGGTAGAATGTTTCTTGCATATAAAACTTACAAATATTTCAAGGTGTATCAGATGGATGGTAAATCTGCATTTTTGAATGGAGAATTGGAAGAGGAAGTTTATATTACATAGACTAATAGATTTCCTTTGATTGATCGGAATGCCATGGTTTGTTGATTGAATAAATAATTGTATGGATTGAAGCAAGCCCCTAGGGCCTGGTATGCAAGATTGGATAAGTATGTTTCAAAGCTTGGATTCAATAAAGGTACTTCTGATAGTAACATGTACTTTAAAATTGATCATTATAATATTTTTATTGTTGAAGCATTTGTTGATGATATCATTTTTCATGGAAACAACAAGTTGGGTAAAGAATTTTCTAATAAGATGCAAGAATATTTTGAGATGTCGATGATAGGTGAGATAAAATTATCTCTTGGTCTACAAATTACATAATAAAAATAAGTCATTTTCAATTCTCAGTTCAAGTATGTGACAGAATTGTTGAAGAAGTTCATAATGGAAGTTTTAAAACTAGTTTGTATTCCTATGATTACCGATTGAAAATTGACAAAGGATGATGATTCTTCTAAGGAAAATAAAACAAGATGTAGACTTGTGATCGATGGGTTATTTTACTTGACACATGCATTACCTAATATTATGAATGCAATCTACATTTTTTTCTAAATTTTAAGAACCTGAAAAATAACATGTTGTCTAAGTGAAAATATTATCCAAATACTTGAAAGGAATATTTGACTATGGTTTGTGGTATAATGATAATGATTTACATTGAGTGCTTTGAATAATGAAAATTGGGTAGGTAACATGTATGATAGAAAAAGTACAAGTGGAGGTGCATTCTTCTTGGATAAGAGGTTAAGTTCATGGTCAATTAAAATGTAAAATTGTATATCACAATCTACTGCTAAGGTTGAGAATATTTTCTTTGTTATTAATTCTACACAAGTGGTATGGATGAAGAAAATGTTGAAAGATATCAGAGTAAGTATTGATGAGCCTATTGTTATCTATTTTGATAATTCAAGTGTTATCAATATTTCAAAGATTCCTATGTTAAATTCAAAGACAAAAGATATATCTATCAAATATAATTTCTTGAGAGAGAAGGTTAGTGAAGAGGAATTCATATTAGAATATATGTATACTAAAGAGTGGATCGTGAATATTTTCAAGGAGCCCTTTTGTCTTTGTAAACATGAAGTCAGTACATACCCATGCCTACTTACCACTTACATGATAAGGATGGTCCCTTCCACTTACTAGATGAATTCTCTTTGTCATTTTCTATCCTTTCATGCTCCAGATACACACATAGATCATAGTTTTATTTGATTTATTCTACTTCTTGTCATGTAACCTAATTGTAAGAAATATAAGAAAATTCAAAGGGAAATAAAGGAAAGAATCCAAGTGAGTATAAAAAAAGGAACTATTTTACCATACAACAATAAATGAGAGATTTCTTCAAGTTCTATCATGACAAACCATTAATATGCTCCAAGATGAACACAATGAGACAATGATTTTGAAAGGGGAAAAAATAAGAAATACTGCTTGTGTATATAATATGAATGAGGAAAAAACCTAAGGAGAGAGAGAGAGAGAGAGAGAGAGAGAGAGAGAGAGAGAGACTCTTTACAATATCTACATCATAAATCATCATTCATTATTGCATTGTGTGAAATGAGAGAGGAGCATCTCTTAAATAGAGATGAGTGATGGAGTTAGAATGTAACTCCCATCTTCTATGAATGCCATATTCATATTAAATTTATTTTTTTTCAGGTGTGAGAATCCTCTTAAAGAGGAATAAGATAATTTCCTTAATAAGGGAAATAAAATAAATAAGTTGTCCTCCCACTTAGAGTAGAGGACAAATAACAATTTATGATACCTTGGCTTATCCAAATTTACATAATACACCAAGGAAAGATTATTAATTTGAACACCCCCCTTTAATCTTTACTAGGGGTATTTACAACAAGGGGTATGAAACCTAATTTTTTTACAAAAAAGCACAAGTTGATCTTCAATATAAGGAAGAAATTATATTGTCTTCAAGTTTATAAGTGGTCTTCTGGAAACATGATGTACAAGAAGCTTCGCTAGAGCGAGGGGAAGTGGAAGTGTGTCCAAGAGGAAGGATATGAACATATTCAAGTATTTTTGTGATTCATGTGACATGTGTGAATGAATTGATGTCTTTAATGTGCCTTGATGGATCACCTGAAACATAGAAAAAGCAAACAGGAAACAAGGGAACTATCTAGAAGTGGAATTCCATCTCATATGAAAGTTAGTATAAATTTTGAAATTTATAACATTAGAGTTTAATTTTAAGAAAATTCTCATACAATAAACTATGATAGAAAGAGAAAGATAATGTAATTGTTCACCAAAATACAATGGAGCTAACATGATATCTAAATAAACCATAAGGTCAAAATGTCAAAATGAACAAGATAGGTACAATCGTGTTTATCAATGCTCTCATATAAGAAACATAATAATGCACAAATTACCATAGGCAAGGACAACTAATAAAACCTGCATCAACATTGCATCAATCACATGGATATAGACAATCCACTTATGAGTCAACCCACTGCAAGTGAATGGATAATTACTCCACAACCTACATGACTCAAGATTTAAGCAATGAGGAATGTAGTGCATTATCACTTTATTATATTAATCAAATAAATTTGAGAGAGACAATGAGAAATTCAAATAATATGTGACTCAAGCACCAATAAACATTTGATTTGATTAGCCAATCATGACTACACTTATGAACCATAAGCAATGAACCATTAAGGAGATAATAATTTAAATCAACATTAAGATTGACATATGATAAATAATGATTTGGACTAAGGATTATGAATGAGAAAAAAACATATTTCTTTCTAAATATATGAGAAATCTAATAAAATTCAAGAAGTCTTTCAAGAACAACATCCTCACCAAGAGAAAAAAAAAAGAAATGGAACAAGTTGATAAACATCAACTGAAGTAAGTGCATCCTAATGCAACTTACAAATGGAACAAGTTGATAAACATCAAATGAATTAAGTGCATCCTAGTGCAACTTACAAATGGTAAAAGTTGATAAACATCAACTAAAGTAAGTGCATCTTAATGCAACTTATAAATGGAACAAGTTGATAAACATCTAATGAAGTAAGTGCATCCTAATGCAACTTACAAATGGAATAAGTTTATAAACATCAACTGAAGTAAGTGTATCCAATGCAACTTACAAATGGAACAAGTTGATAATCATCAACTAAACTAAATGCATCCAAATGCAACTTACAAACGGAAATAATTGATCAAATGGAAATCATAAAAGATGAAACAATAGATCATTTTAAATTAGAGATAAATTAATGCTAAATAATGAAATAATACACTGGAAGGAAATATTGTATGATTACTTGAACAAATTAAAATTTAGCAACATTGAGGACATAAGATAACAATTTAAATTACTAAAGAAAGAAATACCCCTTGAAGATGCACCATATTATTAAAACAGATTACTAACATTATGACAATTTATAAAAATATGACGGGATTGATTACCATTAATATCCTCATTATAATTAGAAGGTTGGTGATTTTGATTCATGGGCCTTTTATAATATCACAAGTTAATTTGCAAGAAAATGAAAATATTAACAAAATTGTTTAAATGATAAAACAAAGTTTTAGTGCAACTAATTTGTAAAATAATAATTGGAATATGATTAAATAGATAAAATATATATTAACTTAAAATGATATTAACAAATATGAAATGAAAAATTTGTTTTGAAGTTTAATTTTTTTTTTTGTGAAATTTTTTTTTTTTTTTTAAATAAAAATTATTATAAGAATCTAATGATTAAACTGCAAGAAACCTGCATTAACTAGAAATATGTTATAATAACCTATAATAAAATGATGATTAGAGAAAAAATTTAATAAGTAATATAATACTAAATGGAAGAAATAAAGAAATTATTGCCAGTTACTAAAGAAAAGACATAGAAATGATGGTCTAGAATGATATGATTAATCTACAAGGAGGAAGTTATGAACATGTTATAATTATAATTTGCAACGTAGTAATGATAATTATAAATTGTGCAAAGGGGATGAGGAAATTGCAGACATAGGAATTAGAGCTCAAATTCATAGAACAATGACAAGAACTGACAAGATGATTCACACTAGCGAACACCTCATTGAGATCATGTACACCTTTCAACTCATTAGTTTACTTTTCTATTTATATTGAGATTTCAGCTTAGAATAGAAATCTAAATCTTTTTACCAGGTTCAAGAATTCCAACACATGATTTTATTATTAGTGTCTATTACTTCTAAAATAACTCCTACCCATACAAAATGAGAGACAAATAGATATAGCAAATTTACCAATTCTTTACCAAAATCCACTCACTAGAAAGGCCTAATATTCAACAGAACCCATAGGATACAACCACACTACCCATTCTAGCTAGGGGGAGAGAGGGAGAGGGGGTAGCAGTAGAGAAGGAAGGGATGGTTTTCTATGGAGTGTAAGGAGATTAGAAGGGGCACATAGAGAAAAAATAACAGAGTTCAAACCAAAGGTAGCACAAATATTATTGATAGGTAGTGCGAAGAAGAAGAGGAAGAGTTACGCTAGGGACATCAAGTTAGTTGGGGGGAGGGGAGATAAGAGTAGTGCTAAATCAATAGAAACAAACAAAGAGATAATGAAGTGAACACAAATC
The DNA here is from genome assembly GCA_018584345.1 of Thuja plicata. Lineage (NCBI taxonomy): Eukaryota > Viridiplantae > Streptophyta > Pinopsida > Cupressales > Cupressaceae > Thuja > Thuja plicata. The sequence continues at coordinate 906,808 of MU224184.1, forward strand.
AATTTTGGGCCTAAACAAATTACAGATTCCTGCTCATCCAACTAAAAAAATAGTGAACATATGTAAAAAATAGAGACTGATTGAAGAGGGAAGAGCTGCAACTACAAAGGAGGTATTAAATGTTGATTTAATATGGGGCAAGGACAAATATAGAAAGTAAAAGAAATAACATAGGGAAATAATGCAAAAGAAGATAGAAAACAACATGCTAAACAAAATTAATATGACTTGGTTTTAATATTTATAAAGAATGTGCATAAAAACTATACCATGCCTCCAAATATTGATGTATAGAGATATATAAAAAATAGAGATTTATAAAAAATAGAGATTAGAAAAAAGAGAGTTAAACAACGTCTGATCCTGCATGCATAGAGATATCATACAAAATTGAGATTAATATTAATTTAATCCTGCAAGAATAAAAATAGTAGGGGGTTGATAAAATGATTAGGTTAAAACTTGTAAGAACATTAGAGCATGCAAGTATGAAATCCTTTACGGTTTCCCGACAAAGAGTGTAGATGAAAAATAAACTTATAATAAAAAACTAGGTTTGGTAGTGAACCATCCAAACCCAAAAGCATTTCAAATCCTTCCAAAAAGAGTTAGAAAATAATGTCAGATCTATAAAAACAAAAAAATAAACCTGCAAACACTCAAAACAAGGACTAGCTAGCTCTAATATCAAGTAAGAAATATAAAAAAAAATTAAAATAACTAAAGAAAAGAGTCCAAGTGTGTAATAAAAGGAAGTATTTTACCATAAACATAATGAATGAGAGATTGCTTGAAGATCAATCACTAAAACCATCAAGATGCTTCAAGATCCAAGACAATGAGACAAGGATTTTGAAAGGGAAACAATTAAGGAAAATCCCTTTTGTATATAATATGAATGAGGTGAGAGAGAGAGAGAGAGAGAGAGAGAGAGAGAGAGAGAGAGAGAGAGAGTCTTTACAATATCTACATTATAGATCATCCTTCATTGTTGCATTGTGTGAAATGAGAGAGGAGCATCTCTTAAATAGAGATGAGTGATGGAGTTATAATGTAACTCCCATGTTCTATGAATATCACATTCATATTAGGTGTGTTCCAAGTGTGACATTACTCTTAAAGAGGAATAAGCTAATTTCCTTAATAAAGGAAATAAAATAAATAAGTTGTCCTCCTACTTGGACTAGAGGAAAAATTACATTCTAGGATACCTTGGCTTATCCAAACTTACATAATACACCAAGGAAATATTATTAATTCTAAAACTAACTCAACCCATGTTCGGATTTTAACTTCATGTTGTAATCCAAGTTATACTTGATTCATAAAGGCAATTATAGTATATATTTTTTGTGGTTCTCGTCTGGTTCTTTTGCAGTGGCTATGCCCTCCATTTGTAATTTTTCTTTTCTTGATGTTAATATAAATATTTTTTCTTCCTTTTCTTTCTGTTTAAATATCTTGTGCATGTTTTTCCTTGCATTTAATGTTTCTATTCTATGTTTGTAGTTTGTATGTTGCATTAAATCTTCTTGATAGTTGTTGCCTTGTGAATGCATATTATCCTACAATACTTGTTAAGTTGTAACCTGCATATGAGTTGCTGGAGGGAAGATTAGAGTTGAGAATTGTGTATTTTTGGAATTTTTAATGGTATTATGTGCAGTTATAGGTAGGAAGAAACCATGTTCTAATCTGGTACATCACCTCCCTTTTACATGAATACATTTCCCCTTCTCCCGTTTCCCTTAAAGTTAGTAGTTTAGATTAGATAGGTGCACCCCGATTCGAAGGAAGATGAACTTTTCTAGAGATTCAACATCATATATGCAAGGTCTCGTACTTGGAATCTAATCAAATGTTTCACAAGGTTTCTTTGGGGTCATACCCCAAGCATGTGGGCAGATTTTTGTGTTAACAATTTTAGCATGCCCGATGGGACAAAGATTCTGATTAGTTCAAAGACATACCCATGGGACAAAGATTATGATTAGTTCAAAGACATACCATATTGGACAAATTTAATTTCATTCACTAATACTCTACATGTTTCCTTAGTTCCATCATCATTTCGATGCATTTCATCAAACACCATGGAGAATCTAAGTGCAAAATCTTCTAGTTTCAAGTCCAACAACTGGTATATGTAAAGATCAATTATGATCTTTCATGTTTTTCCAAATTATTTTTTGTGAATTTGTAGCTTTATGAAGCTTTAGAATGGATATATTTCATAGGAATACCTCTTTTTATTCACCATATCATGAATATTCATCTCCTTCACCCTCATATTACCTATATCAACTTGAACCAACCTGCTTATGACCCACCTACAACATCAAATGACTATCCATATACACCTTCATAACCTAATGATGGAATTTCTAAGCTCACATAGAAGATATGGTACAGGAGAATTCATGGGTAAAATAAATCTTCCATTACCCAAAAATATAGTCTAGTTTTAAATAAGGGTTACTTTTGATA
>MU224184.1:909446-970945 GCA_018584345.1 Thuja plicata
TATATATAAGAATTTTGATAAAAATTTAATGTAAGATTAAGTAAATTTTTGAAGATATTGTTCATTTTCTATTTTGGTGGGGTGGTACAAAAACTTTGAACTCAGTTTTGAAGGATTTAGAGGCTTCAAAAGGGGTCAAACTTTTCCCGAGACAAAACATTACTATCCTAGTTGTAGAGTTCTTTGTGGAGTTTCCAAAATGGGGTTACAATAGGAAATAGACTCAATGGTTCACAAGTGATGGCTTTCAGAAGTTGGGTCATCATGATTCAGGTTTCAATGCAAAACAAATAAAGAGAAAAAAATCACTTAAAGAAAGAAATTAAACTGTTGGGTGCCAAATTGGGAAAATTTCACTCTCTAAAATATTCTAAGGCATTTAATTGTGTTACTTATTTAGGGATGAAGGGAATTTATGGTTCACTTTTAGAATTGTAGATTGTGACTCTGTCTAGTAGATTAATATAATGAAAATTCCTATGTGGTTGTAGCATATTATTTTTTTTATTATTGTAATGTCATTTCATTGAAGATAATAGAAAGAAAGTGTTTCTATTCTTGCCATTTTTATGCTCTTGCAATTTTATATTTCTCTATTATGTTGTGTCTATTTTTTTGAATAAGGGAAGTACCCTTCATCAATCAGTATTAGAGAAAATGTTCTTGAGTGTATAAAACTATCACCATACATGAGGTAGTTTGCACCAAGATTGGGGTTGTGGGTCTCAAAGATAAGCACAAAAATGCCTCCACAATGGAATCATGGTGGAAGAGTTATGGGTCTGATAGAAGAGGGTTTTAGAGTGCTACCAAGGCCAATGCATGCATGTGAGTGAGGATGAGTTTGAAGAAGGAAAATTTAAAGAAGAGAAATAAATGATTAGGGATACTGATGAAGTTAGGTTTTTAGTGTCATTTTTAAGATTGGGAAGAGACCAAAGATTGAAGTTTCTACTTTTTCTGGAAACCTTATTCTAGAAGATTTGATCAATTAGATCAGTGATAGGCATGAGTACTTTGAGGTGGAGGAAAATGAATATCTTGAGAGGGTTAGATTCACAGAGGCCGAGTTCAAATGTCATGCAAAAATTTGGTGAAAATAGGTTCAACTAGAGAGAAATAGAAGAGGGAAAGAGAATATAACAATGTAGTATTGGATGGTGGACAAAAAGAAGAGAAAATTGATTCATGTTGACTATGAGATTTATTTGTTGAAGAAAATGCAAGGGTTGAAGAAAGTAGGAAAATCTTTCTAGGAGTATACAAAAGAGTTCTATGGGGTTCTTATGAGAATGGGTCAATCTAAAGCTAAATAGGAGAAGGTTTCCCATTACATAACTAGGTTAAGGTTGAGTATTCAAGAAAATTTGACAATGTTAAGAATATCTACTATTGAAGATGCATATCAATATTATTTTAAGGTAGAAAAAAAATTGAATAACAAGTTTAAGTTTAGGAAAACTTGAAGTTGTCGTGGTGCAAATCTTAGTGGATAGTCTTATAGAGGCCTAAATGAAGATCAATAGACTACAAATAATAGTTATCACCCTCGTAATTAAAATAATAGAGATCAGAGATGATGATGAAAAGGGAAAGGACCAGGAAGAGGAGGTTTTCATGGGATGTGTTTCTATTGTGGAGAAGGACATAGAGATTACAAGTTTTCTTAGCATTAAGGGAGAAGAAATAGAAACCCAAATGGAAAAGTAGGAGTTGTACATGTAGTTAAGGATGCAAAGTCATCACATTGTGAAGATGATAAAAGAGAAGAGGTCCTTGTCACTAGAAGATCCTTGCTAAATGATGAGAAGGAACCTGAGCAAATGAATTATTTTTTGCATAAGGTGTAACTATAATGGGAAAGTATGAAATATCATTTTTTATAGTGGTAGTACTGATAACCATTTTTCAAAGGAAATGGTTGATAAATTAAAGTTATAGAGAAGAAAGCATCTAGACCCCTACTGAATTTCTTGGTTGTGGAAGGATCATAAGGTTTTTGCCAATGAACAATGTCTAGTAAACTTCAAAACTGGAAACTATCATGAATATTATGCCTATGGATATTTAACATATGTTGTTAGGGATTCCATAAAAATTTGATCATCGTGCAGTACATGATGGGTATGTGAATACATATTCTTTGATAAAGGATGGAGTCTAACACAAGATGAAAACCTTAAAGGAAACAGAGGATAAGGTATGTAGAGAAAGTTTTTTTTTATTGTATGATATTTTGATCTTCTCTAAAACATTCAAAGACCATATGATGCTTATTCGTAGGGTCGTTGAGAATTTAAAGGAAGAAAATTTGTTGATTAACTTCAAGAAGTGAAGCATTGTGAAGGAGTTAGTGTACCTAGAATTTTTCATTTTATAAATGGTCTTAAAATGGACCCAAATAAAGTGAAGGCTATCCTTGAATGTCCTACTCCAAGGAGTGCTACTAAGGTAAGTTATTTTCATATGTTGGCTAGCTTTTACATAAAGTTTATCTGTAATTTTAGTAGTATCTGTGGATAGTTAACTGCAACTATGAGAGGGGATAGAAAAGAGTTTAAGTGAATTGCAGGAACAAAAAAGAGTTTTGAATTGTTGAAGAGAAAAGTTATAGAATATCCTATTTTGGCACTTCCAAATTTTAATAAGGTATTTCAAGTAGACTATAATGCTAGTATTAAGGAAGGTAAACCCATTGCCTATTTTAGTGAGAAGTTGAATGATGCCAAAAGAAAATATGTTGTTTATGATCAGGATTTTTATGCTATAGTTCAAGCATTGAGGAAGTGGAAACATTATCTTTTTCCTAAAGAATTTATTTTATTTAGCAATCATCAAGATTTATAATATTTGAATAGCCAAGGAAAGTTAAATTAAAGTCATTTAAAATGGGTTGAGTTGTAGAAGAGTTACACTTTCATTTTGAATAATAGGAATGGAAATTCAAATAGGGTTGCAGATGCCCTAAGTAGGAGGCATAGTTTTTTTACTAAGATGAATATCAAATTTGTTGGGTTCTAGGAACTCAAGAGTTTGTACCCAAAGGATGCTGATTTTTATGAGGCATGGAGAGATTGCACAAAAGTTGTTACTCAATACAGAACCAGGTGGTTGGGTTTTATAATATAATATGGGATGTTATTTAGAGGGATCCAATTGTACATTCCAAAGAGTTCCATGAGGGAGAACCTAATAAAAGAGAAGCATAGTGGACGATTGGCTAGACATTTTGGTCAAGATAAAGCCATTTATTTAGTTAGCGATCATTATTATTGACCAAAATTGCAATAAGATGTTAAGCATTTTTATAGAGTTGTAGAATATGTCAAATGGAAAAAGGAAGCAGACAGAATACAAGGTTATATCATCCATTACATGTACCAGAGATACTATGGGAGGATATTAATGTGGACTTTTTTCTTGGTTTACCAATGAATCAAAGAGGGCATGATTCCATTTTTGTAGTGGTAGACATGTTCTCAAAGATGACACATTTCATTCCTTGCAAAAAGACTAGTGATGTTGTTAATGTGACTAGACTATTTTTCAAAGAAGTGGTGAGACTACATGATCTACCAAAGAGCATAGTTTCAGATTAGGACACTAAGCTTGTTGGGTATTTTTGGAGGAGATTGTGGAAAAAGATAAAGATAAATTTGAATTTAGCTTAACGTAACATCCGCAGACTGATGGAGAAACAAAAGTGATGAATAGGAGTTTGGGAAATTTGTTGATATTCTTAGTAGAAGATAAGATAAAGTGGTGATATTTTAATTTTACCACAACCCAAATTTGCATACAATAATTCTTTCATTAGGAACACTAGTAAATCACCATTGTAGATTGTATATGGAAATAGTCATAGAAATGCTTCAGAATTAAGGAAGTTGGACAATGGAGAAAATAATAGTTCTGAATCTAAAGTCTTTGTAGAAAACTTAAAGAATTTTAATGAAGAGGTGAGAAATCATATTAATAAGATGAACATTTAGTACAAGGCCAAGGAAGATCAGAAAAGGACACATAAGGAGTTTTATATTGGAGATGAAGTCGTGGTTCATTTTTGAAAGGAGAGATTTCCAGTGGGAACATACAACAAGTTGAAGATGATGAAATTTGGACAATGAAAAATCCCAATGAAGAGTGATTGAGGAAATGCTTATGAAGTAGAGTTGCCCAATGAACTCAATATTTCATTAGTGTTTAATATTTCAGATTTGAAAAATTTAACATGAAGTATGCATTGAAGATGAGATAACATAAGCATAGTGGAATATTTTAGTACCCACTTCAACTACAAGACAGATAAAGGATATCTTGCATAGTCATGTTGGTAGAATCAAAAGAAATAAGAAATATGAGGAATACTTGGTCAAATGGAAAGGATGACCTGTTGAAGATTCATCATGACTATCAAAGGAAGAGATTGACCACTTTGGTTTTCCTTTGAAAAATTGAGATGTGAGAGCGTCACTTCTCAAATTATTCTATGTGTGTTATGCAATTGCATCCAAGGTGTAAGAGAAATCTTGCATCACCCAAAAATATTGTCTAGTTTTCAATAAGGGCTATCTTTGGACAAGGTTACTATTTTTGGAAAGTTTACTATTTTTAGTAATATTTTTTTATAGCACAAATTGTCCCAGTTATTTCCTAGGATGTTCATTTCAAATATATAAGCATTTCAGTAAAGTTTTATGGAAAGGTCAAGTTAGGTTTTGAAGATATTGAATTTTGTATTTTGGTGATGTGGAACAAAAACTTTAAACTCGGTTTGAAGGCTTAAGAGGATTTAAAAGGGGTCAAACTTTGCTTAGGACAACACTTCATTATTCTACATGTAGATCACTTCCTAGAAATTCCAAAATGGGGTTATAATAGTCAATCAACCCAATGGGTGACAAGTTATGGCTTTCTGAAGTTGGGCAATCCAGATTCAAGTTTCAATGCAAAAAAGGAATAAAGAGCAAAAACACTTAAGGTGAGAAATTGACCCATTGGGCAAAAAAATTGGAAAATTTTACTTTCTATAATATTATAAGGTTTTTTATTATGCTCCTTATAAAGGGATGAAGGGAATTTAGGGTTTGGTTCCAAAATTGTAGATTGCGACTCTTTCTTGTAGATTATTGTAATGAAAATACCCATATGGTTGTAGCATATTTTTTAATTTATTGTAATGTCATTTCATTGAAGATAATAGAAAGTAAGTGTTTCTATTTGTGTCATTTTTATTTTTTTTAAGAAAAAGTGGTCAAGCCACTATATATATATTATTTATAATTTAACTTATTTGAGAGCTCAACCACGAACGAGCTAGCAAGAAAACCTAGGATTCTTGCTCGTTACAAAATATGCAAGTATTGTGAACATTACAATTGTATCAAAATCAAATTACATAGGGATTAATCATGAAATTTAACACCATATAGGTTATGAGCCACAAAAAGGTAAGACATTACAAAATAGCATTTGGGCCCTAACCACAAGACCACCATATGCACAGTCCTAAAATTTGAAGTCTGATTATTTTCTTTCAGCACCATGTTTCCAATAAGAACTGAACCCTCATTCTTCCATAGGAGCCACTCCCCTTGACCATCCACTTGAGCATTCATCATTAGTAGATATCTCCCATCCACTTCCCTTATAATTTTTTATATGCACATGATCATGCTAAGACTATGGTAAAAACCCGAAGCGCAACCACTAGAGCACTCTACAGGAGTAGAAATCTCCCATCCACTCCCCTAGAAATCATGTGAGTTCAGTTTAGAACCAACTGTGGAGATGGCTGTAACCTCCCAATAATACCCTTGACCAGTCTATGCATCTAGAACACAACCCAAAGTACAATAACTGCCCTATTTGGTGAAGCTAGAATATCCCATCACTCCTTCCCAACCCTCCTATTTTTTCTCAAAGAAGCCACATTCTTGTTCGGGGGTAGAGAGAGAGGAGTGAGTCATGGTATGACAGGGGTATTCTATATACCCATTAAATCTAGCAAGGCATAAACAATAAACTTCATTTTTTCTTCGAGCTACGAGCTGGGGGTAGGAGAATTTTCTTGAAGTGCATTTCTTAAAAAATTTGCATTATGTTTCTCAAGTGACCATTTTACTCCATTTTAAGCAACCAAAACTCATGTTTATGCATCAATTAGTGTCTATAAAACAAACCCCCTACTAGCACATGACCATACCAGAGATAATAATGTTTCATGGCTTTCTTAAGCTTATTTCCAACCCATAAATGTTTATGAACAACTTTAAATGCAAGAATTTCAAGCAAGTGTGGAGGTTACAAAAAATTCATATTGTTTGATAGAAAGATTGAGACAAGTTAAGAAGGAAATAAGAACTACTTAGAATTTGGTGCAAATTTTGTTAAGACCTTGAAATATCACCCTAACTCAAGCATTAGGGCATACTAATATCTCATGGTAACAATCAAGAACTTCCTAAGTTGTGGGTGGACTCTAATTAAGAAGAAATCTCCAGATTCTAGGTCGGTTCCTATTAGATTTGGAATATCACCTATGACTAAGTCTCTGGTTGGGGGAAAGGGAAAATGATAACTTAAAACTGAATAAATAAACTAGAAGGTGATACACCAAAATGGATTCAGACTAATCACAACTTTAAACCAGCTTCTACAAGACATACACTATTGAGATTTGTAGTAAACATTCACTATTCAACATATAGGTTGACCCAAAAACCCACTATTAAGGTTTACACCACAAACAATGATAATTTGTCAACATACATGCAGATTCTACAAAAGGTTGTATTTTGACAACTTAGAGAAGGAATTAGATCAATTCACTTATCGATGCTATAAAACACATTACACTTAGATGCAAAAAAGTTGCAAAGGATTGATATCAAAACTCAGAAAATATGTGAATAATGGGGAACTTGCTTTATTTTCTTGAAAATCTACAAATGGTTACATGCTAAGATACAAAACATGCCTAGGAAAAAGTTACATTCACTTGAACAAAATATTTCTTCCAAATTGTACCTATGGTTACAAAATGCATGCAAAAACGCACAAAGGAATATATATGTTCACAAAACCACCTTCTCTCCAAATTCTAAACCCATAAAACTAATCATCAAGTCCATATATATACCCTCTCAAGGCTAATTTATAAAATCCAATGCCCTCAAAAAACCCCTCCAAGTTAGCTACAAACCCTAACCATAAGGCATAGTTCATGCTTTAATACATGCCTTTAATGTTGGTATTTTAAAAAATATACATCTTTTAAATAAATTACCAACATATATCAACAAATAATACACAATCCCTAACACCAAAACATATAATCCAAGACCTAAAGCCATACAAAAATCCAAAACCATGCCTTAAGCCTAATTTCGATAGCATAACCCTAGGTCAACATGACCAATTCTATGCAATCAACAAAATATCCATATTGTTGCATAGGTTAGACTGTTGAGTTGCTACCGTCACACTTGGAAACTTACTGTTGTACACTGTAGTGTTTATGAAATTTTTTCCTCTGTCAGTGGATTCCAAATTTTAAAAAAACTTTGCTTTTCTCAGTCATTACATTGCATTTGCATTTGGGAAAAAATGTGAGGGTTTTGAAACCCTAATCCATGGCGTCATTTCTACTAAGATTATTGCATTGAATCTAGTTTCTTTCCTATTTATTTGTTCTTAGGTTTTTGATATGTATCTCATCACTGTGAATTGGGAGTTGTGTTTTAGTCTTTGAAGCTCTCCTCTATGATCTGTGGGCTGGAAAATAGCTATATGTTTGTGATTCTACCTTTGACTACAACTGTCATTCAAGCATGAAGCTCGGACTCTAAATGGAAGTGGGTATTGTGATGAAGAGCTCAAGCTCTTTGAACTAGAGTTATTCCCTATTTATTCTAGACTCAAGCTTTATTTAGCACTGGAGTGTGAGCTAAAAGTGGAATTTACTAATAAAAATAGAGAGCTCAAGCTCTTTGAACACCGCAGGATTTTGATAATTAGGGTCTTTGACATAATGGGTGGCACTATTTTTTGCATGTCTTCATGGAGCTCGGGCTCCAAAAATTACATCTCTACATGTAAACTTAGAGATAAGTAACCTCTATTCTCGATTTTGCATTTACATGGTTTTAAAAGTCTTCAGTTATGGGCTTTAGCTTTGATGATTCTCCATGATTCTTGCAATTATTTTTGGGTACTTTATTTTCTATTGTTATTGTTGCTCAAATCTAGCCTTTGCCTGAATAAGTCTATGTTTCTTAGATAAGTCTTTGTTGCTTAGATAAGTCTTTGTTGCTAGTTGCATAGCTTCAGATTTGTGTTATGCACTTGGGAATAATTACATCTTGTCGGCTCCTTCACTTCTTTTCATCTTTATGTTGTCTTCCCTTTGGGTATCATTGTCTCTGCATCCACTATCGGTAGTGGCCATCTTGATTTGAACATTACCACTCTCTTTTGAGACCAACTTGATCTGTACTTGTCATTATTTAAGATGTCTAAATTTGTTCCATTGTCTGGTCTCCCTCTTGAAAAAGAAGACAATGATAAGTATTATATGTAGTTATCGACTCTAGTAAGAATATTATCCATGGGGTTTGAGCACGAGCTCATGGCACCCATGAACATTGTTGTGAATGGATATCTTGATACTTTTAAACAGTGCATCTTTTAATACAACTATTATTTACCTTCATTCTTGAATATGCACTGTCATTTGATCATTTCTCTATTATGCATATTTCATTCGATAATAACTTTCATGATTTAGCATCTCTTTATAAGAACATTACTGTGATTCCTCTTCTCTTGAATATGCACTGTTATTTGATTTTCTATATATGCATATCCATATGATGACATTGATGTACATCCATGCTTTGTATATGTATAACTAAATTTTTGCTACACATTACTATCCATCTTTCATGTGAAAAATTTATTTGATAACAATAAATAACACTTCTGGCTAGAATATCACTTGTTTTGTTCATGTATAATAGTAGTCATCTTTTGTAAATAGGATTAAAGTTATCCTTCATTTTGCATAATTGAATAATAGTTTTACCTTATCATTTGATTGCAAGAATCAATTCATCTCCTTCTTTTCACATCTCTATAATGAAATTTCACCTATCCTTGTACACCAGTATTTGCAATAGCATTTGATTACTCTCCACTTCGGTATCAATAGTGTTTGAATACATTGTTACTATTATTTGAGTACACCATGATGAATTGTATTTACATATACATGTCACTTTTCAAAAACAAGAAGAAGCATACAATGATATGCAAGTATCATTTCTTGAACATGCACTGTATGAACTACATCTATATATTTTAATCATTTGGTAACTGGTAGCAATGTAATTTGATCATCTTTCTGCATATCAGTTTGTAATTCTCCTTCTTTGCACATGCACAACTTGTTTTTCACATACAACTTCTATAGCCTCTTTTCATTGCATTTGATAATCTTACAACAACATTACTGTACTCTATATCTTGGAACCAATGACATTAAAACTTGTAACAACATGCATCAACCTTTTCTTCCAATGTTACTCATTCCATTTTTGCAGCATCTTTTCTCCCATTGAGCTACAACAACATGTATTCACTCTGTACTAATTGTTATGAACTACATCTCTTCTTCTTCTTACGCATCTTCCAATCCTTGAACTCATGAACTCCTAGCATTCTTTTCTCTTCAAATAATGCATCTTTTGAGGTTCGAGCATGGTCTTGTGATACTCACTGCACTTTTCTTTATTATCTTCAATTAGTGAATTCATAGATCATATTTTCTTTCCATTAAAATGCACTCTTGTTTACTCTATTTTAAAACACCATCAAATCCAATATGTTAGGTTTGTTAACATTACCAACTGATCAATTTTTTTGTGTGAGTTCCATGTGTCATGACATTCATGCATGAAGTTTGGTTGATTGATTGTGTTCACTATCATAACACTACTTTGTTTCTTTTGAAAAAGGTTTCTCAGCTATAGGAACTATCCCTTTAATTCAGATATCTAGTTTACAAAAACAAAAACTCCTTTGTATAATGCAAAATTATAATCATAGATAGTAAAAGGATTCATGGAGTTATGTCCCTTTCATACTATTATTTTGTTGATGTAGATGCATACTTTTCCATTGTATTGATATTATTGGTAGATGTGCAGTTCTGAAAGTTTGATTGTTGTATGATATTTTAGGTTTCCATGCATTGCCAGGACATGACCCTAAGACCTAAGATGTGGGACATGAGGACATGACTATGACAAAGATATGAAGATTTGGACAAAGTTCAGACAACTAGCTCGTAACTGCAGAAGACCCTACAAGGCAATGCATGGACCCCTACTCATGATTCTATCATGTTTTCTTGTTTGCAATTTCCTCTAAGTTCCCATATGAAAGATGTAATATGAAAAGAACATTTATCTATTACATTCAGTTTGGATGCACAATGTAATGAACAATTATAAATTTGAAAATTTGAATATGATCAATACTTAGAGTACAATATAACTGATATAATATGAATGAAATAGCAATTTATTTCATCTTAATTATCTAGAGGATAGTTTTTAAGATGTGTACATTTATGCAATTTATTATTGTTTATGATTATCACCCTGCATGTACAAATTTAGGATAACAATTCTAGTGACTTCAGCTAGATGTCTGCCTGCTAGACATGAACTATAGACTTTATTCATTGGGAAATGGAGTCCAAAAACCAGAACATAAGTAATGAAACCATTATTGAAATGAAAATGCAACCTCAACTAAGACCCATGCAACTTAACTAGGACTCATGCAAGCTAAATTGACCTAGTGCCTTTAAGGTAATTTATTGAAAATGAAAACCTAATGACACCTAGTGCTTGACAACACTTATTGAAATGGAACTTAATATAAAAGTACTAACCCTCAAAGAAAAGCTTGAGGAAAATCCCATTGACTTGGATAGGCAAGACCTCTCCATCTATGGTGGATAGTTGAAAGGAATTGTTCTCTTTACATTTAGTGACGACAAATGGGCCTGACCAAAAGTTGTCAAACTTATCATGCTGCCCTGGTCTACTTTTAGCACATCTCATTTAATAAATAGGTCACCTTCCTTGAACTATCTAGGTGTAGCCTTCTTGTTAAAATGCCTTTTTGTCTAATTTTACCTTAGCTCAGTGTTCTTGAAGGATTTTTTCCTTTTCTCTTGCAGCAGTAACAACTCAACAAACCTTAGCTTAAGAGGATCTTCCTCTTCAAAAAACATCATCTGATCAACTAATTGTAGGGCTGGAAACTCACTAGAAATTGGTAACCTTTGTTCCTTACCATAAACCAGTACATATGGTGAGCTTCTAGTTACCTTATTTTGTGTAATTATGTCCACCCATAGGGCTGCCTTGAGTTTTGAATCCCAATCCCTCTTGCTCTCTTGTAGAGTCCTTTTGATAATCCTTATGACATTCTTATTAGTAGACTCAACAAGTCCATTACCCTGAGGGTAATAGTTAGATGATGTATTTAGATAAATCCCATTCTTAACAGCCCATTCTATCATTTTGGAACCAACAAAAGCCAATGCATTATCTGAAATAATTGATTGAGGTACCCCAAACCTGGTCATAATGTCTTCATAGAAGTTGAGAACATCAGATCCAGTTGATTCCTTCAATGCGATAGATTTGGTCCACCTTGTGAAATAGTCTATAGTAGTTAAAATCCATTTGTGAGATGCACTATAATTAGGGTTAATGGGGCTATGAAATCCACTCCCCACTTTATAAATGGTTGTTCAACAATGATAGGCTTCTATGGCAATGTTGCTAGCCTTTGTTTTCTTGCAATAAGAGCACATTTTTGACATCTTCTTGCCCAAGAATGGGCATCCTTAAATAAATCAGGCCAATAATAGAATTCCCTTTATATCTTCCAAGCTATAGTCTTAGGATTGAAGTTTCCTCCACATGATCCATCATGAAACTCAGAGAAAATTTTGCTTTGATCAGCAATATCAATACATTTCAGAAACATTCTAGAAAAGTCTTTTCTATCATGCATACCATTAACGAAAATATAAGGAACAGATTGAAATCTGAAATACCTCCTTTTGGCTTTATCCAAATAATTTGGACATTTTCTAGTTTGTAGAAATCTACTCATATCAGCCAACCAATTTGTTGGTTGGTCATTAAGTTTAGGATTATTTTGAAGTAGGGCAACCTCCCCATTGCTCTCAGCTTCTTTTCCTTTTTGTGCCATTTGTGCAAACAAACCCTTTCCTCTAATGAGCTTGGTTACATGGATATGCACATCATATTCCATAACTCTTGTGATCCATCATGCTCTTTACTCATTTACATCTTTGTTCAATAGAAACTCTTTAAAGCTAGGATGTGTAACCACTAGATGAACTTTATTCCTATCAACCAAATGTTTAAACTTCTTTAAATATTTAATAATAGAAAATACATGTTTCTCAACAAAATTGTACCTTTGTTCATAGTCATCCATCCCTTTTCTGAAAAAGGCAACTAACTATTCTAGATTGTCATCATTTTTCTATACCAACATAGCTAAAATAGTATCATAGCTTCCATAAGCATATAAGATAAAATCTTTAGAAAAATCAGTGTTAGCTAATGTAGGAGTTGATGATAGGGCTTGTTTGATTTGTTCAAAAATTGACTTTCCCTCTTTAGTCCAACTCAAAGACACATTATTTTTCATCATTACAGTTAAGGGCTTTAATATATTGGCAATGTCTGGAATAAAGCATCTTACAAAGTTAATTCTGCCAATAAAGCTTTGTTTTGGAAAAGATAAATCCAAAATTGCATGGATTCTTTCAGGATCTATTTTTGTACCTTCTTTTGACACTTGATACCCTAAAATTTTACCTTCATAGACTACAAAAAATAATTTTTTAGGGTTGAGAGAGGTTCCAAACTCCCTGCATCTTTGAAGCACTTGCCTTAAATGGCCTATATGTTGATCTGCAATCTTGTTGTAAATAGTAACATCATCCAAGTACACTGAAACAAATTTGTACATCAGAATTTTAAAAGCCATGTCCATAGATTTTTGGAATGTGGCACCTGCATTTGATAAACCAAATGACATTCTTTTTTATTCTATTGTTCCCCATTTCGTGGTGAAGGTTATTTTAAACTAATCTTCTTCTTTTACTAATACTTGATTATAACCAGAAAAACCATCTAGAAGGGAGAACCTTTCAGAACCAGAAACATATTGCAATATTTGTTCCATGGATGGAAGAGGGTGTCTATCTTTCAGAGATGCCATATTAAGGTCTCTAAAATACACACACAATCTAATCTCCCCATTTTTCTTCCTTACAAAAAGTAGATTTGAAACCCAATATGTATGTTTGATTGGAAAAATTATTCCACTATCTAGCAGTTTATTCAACTCTTTAAGCATTATGGGCTCTAATTTGGGATTAATTGGCCTTTGTCTTTGCCTGATTGGCCTGGAATTGGGCTCTAATTCAATGGTGTGTTGCGTTAATTGAGGGTCAAACCCTTTAAAATCATCATAATCCCAAGCAAAGACATCACTAAATTCCTTGAATAAAGCAATAAGAAGTTCTTTATCTTGAAGAGAGTTAACTTTACCAACCTTTAATAACTTGTCTTTAAATATCTCCAACTCCTCATAATGATCTTCCTTGATGAGCATGCTAGTTTTTTCTTCTTGAACTGATCATTAGAATTAAAGATGGACTCCAATCTGACTAGTCCTTTAGGCAACTTATTTGACTTTAATTGTATAATCTGGTTTTCAAATTGTTGTTTCACTTTGTTGTCTTTAGAAGCTGCAAAGACATGTTTCTACCATAAAACTTAAGGTCTGCTCATCAACATTGAAAAATTACCAATTAACTTCATTATCTAGAATGGGTGGCTTAACAACAATCTTAATTTGAGATTGATCAGTGTTTACACCTTTATTCTCAAAAATTGTAACTTGAGCACCAATGGCAGCTAACCTATTAGCATGGTGGTTTTTATTTCTAGGTATAGAAATATGGTTGAATGCATAAAAATCATCTAAAATATCTGATATTCTTGATTTATACAACTTTTGGAGATCATTCTTAACAACATTCAAACCTCTCACCTAATTGACCACAGATTCACTATGATGCAGGAGCATCCTGGGTGTAAGGGAAATCTTGCATCACCCAAAAATATTTATGTTTTCTTTTCAATAAGGGCTACCTTGTGCAGAGCTTCTATTTATGGAAACTTGCTATTTTTAGTAAGTTGGCCATATGATCTCGGAATGTTCTGATTTTGCATGTGGAGGTTCATCTCAGTCATATCAGCTTGCCAGTAAAGTTTCATGGCTAGATCAGGTCTAGTTTTGAAGATATTGAAAATTTTCGGTATTGAAAATAGGGTACAGAAACTTCAAGCTCAGTTTTGAAGGCTTTAGAGGCCCCGGATGAGGTCGAAGCTTGGGCTCGATGATGCTTGCATAATCAAGCCATTGTAGAGCGCTTCATGGCATTTCCGAAATGGGGTTATAATAGTCAATCAAGTCAACTGGTGATGACTTATGGTCTCCGAAAGTTGGGTCACCTGAAATAGCAGAAAATAACTTTCCTTCAAAATTTTCGGGTTTCAAAAGTTATTTTGAGCCGACTTTGATGTACTAAATTGAAAAAAATAAAATAATTGTAAGTTTGGTCGGCCCTAAGGGCTAAATTTCTGGAACCTTCTCGGGCGGTGGAAATTGCCTATATAAAGAAGGCCCGTAGTGTTGTTTTAGGCAGTTCAGAATAGTTTTGGGTAGTAGATCTGGGTAATAATTCAAGGCTTTGTCCTACAGAATATTGTAAGGGAATGCCCATGTGGCTTTGCATATTGTAATTCTGAAAGTTTGTAATTCCACATCTGTGGAGATAATAAGAAGCCAATTTTCTGTTCTTGCATATTGTTGTTGTTTCTCTATTTATGTTATGTGTTTGTGGTATTAAGGGGAGCACCCTTCATCACACTATCCCCAAATGCCCTCAAAAATTTAACATTTCTCTTTCTTGCCTACTCCAAGCCTTCAATCAAACCTTCATATTCAGCCATATTGTTAGAACAAGGAAAAGATAATCTGAATACAACATAGTATTTGTCACCCTCTAGAGACACAAGCATAACCCCTACACCAACTCCATCCTTGTTTCTAGATCCATCAATTACAAGTCCCAAAGTTGATTAGATTGTTCTAAATTAGCATGTTAGGCTTTTATCAAGTTGGGCATAAAAGAATCAGATTTAGAAATCATATAATTACCAAAACTAGCATCATAAATAACACTATCTTAGTTACCAAAGGCATTTCCAGTTGCCCACTCATCTAATAATATATCAAGGATGCCTTCTATTTGAGTATCAAAAGTTGGATAGTCTTTAAGATCTTCAACATCTATGATCACACAACTAACATTAATAGGGCTTGGAATATATGGCTCTATATGATCTTTGGTCAACAATTATGATTTTATGGTCACTTTTTCACCATATCTTGTCCTAAATAGTATGCAAAACCAATCTGATGAAAAACATCCACCTATATTTGTTGTAAAATCCCTAGATAGACATGGGAAAAATAAGGAAGCAAATCTATAACATAAATGTCTTGTGGAATAGAGAAATTTGGGCAAGCATGGAGTGTCAAACTTGCATTTTTAACAACACCTAAAGTGTGGACTGATGAACCATCTACCTGAATCACTCCCTTGTCAAGAGGTTCATACTTCAAACCAAGTAAATCTACAATCTTCTAGGGCATTACTGTGTTGGTTGCACCAATATCAACCATAAAATTGTATACTAATTTATTACTAATTATAAAGGACACATAAAAAGGAGGTGGCTTAGAATTTGTAACTTTCTTACCATCCTTTACTCCTATTCCTTGCACATCTACAACCTCCAAATTGGCTGAAACGGTCCTTGAAGGTTGCTTTAGGGCTTGTTGTGAGCTTGTTTCTCCTTTAGACAACTCTTCCTTAAGTAATTCTACCTACCACGGAATGGATAAAGAATCCCATATAGAAATAGAAACATTCATCTTCTTCATATTATCAACAATATTAAAGGGGACAACAAACTATACATTTTGAGGATATTTAGCATTGCTCTGATCAGTGTGCTTCTGATGTTTCTCCTTGATTGTGAAATATGGGTGTTCTTTAAGTATAGAAACAAGATTCATGGGTACTAATTGAGTTGTAGCAGAAATCTTTACAGTTGGTTGCTTTGTTTCTAGAGCTCTCTTCTTGGCTCTAGTGTTTGCTGGTATAGGTGAATCATTAATCACCCCATAAAATTCTTCCTCTTGCCAATTAAGAAAGGCAATGTCTGGAGCACTTAGATCTGGTTGTTGTTGAGTCTCTTCAATGGATAAATCTTGTTTTGAATCAATCACACTTTGAACCATTAGAGCCTGATTAAGCACTCCATTAGTGCACTTTGACTGGTTGTGGGGCTGCCCACAAGGATAACACCATTCATATTCAACATCAAGGTTATTCTAGTTAGGAATAATATCCTTAACAACATTAAGAGGTGCAGGATTGTAAGGTCTATAAGGCCTCTGATTCCAATTCTACCTATTGGTATTGCTATTTCCTTGATACTGTTGCTTATTACCTTGGTAAATGTGCTAGTTAGGCTACTGTTATGACGAACTAGAAAATTTATTTTGAGTATGGGATATTGGATTTCCTTGAGCTTGCTTCCTTCTAAGGTTGACCAACTCATTTCAAAAGGTTTTCAATAGACTTTCAATTTTCTGTTGGCTATCTTTTATGCTTTTTAGCTCATTAGGAGGGGCAGCGGGCATCATTTCTTGACTTTTTGGAGATGGTAAAGGTGAATGAGGTGGGGTAATCAATGGCATACTAGACTAGATGATAGGAAAGAATGGCATATGTGGCCTAGGATCTATCTTTCCTTCCTCAACGAGACTATTCTATTCCCTAATAGCAATGTCAAAATCTTTAGGTAAAGAATTTACCCCATAGATTGGATCGTAACTGAGATGTCACTATTCAAAATCTTAAGGAAGTATAAGAATGCATATTCTGAAAAGGGTCTTATCATGAAAGGAATCCTATTCCATGTATTTTAAAAATGGAGATTGAAATCACTCACCTCTTCTTGTGGAGCCCTTCTGATAGTAGTTAGTTGCTCTACCAAAGAAACATTATCAGATTTATCTTCAAAAAACTTTGACAATTTCTCACCTAATGCATCCCATGAAGCAATTGATCCAACTTGGAGAGTTCTGAACCATTCCAATGATTTTCCCTTCAATTATGTAGCCAATAGCTTCAAATTTGCATCCTCCTCCCTGATGTGATGAACATTGCAAAGAGAAGCAACATCTTGAATAAGCTCAATAGTTGTTGTTTGTCCTTCTTCTGTGAAATATGGTAGCCCTTTCAAGGTTTCCAATGGAATGTTGTTGTAATTGGCAATCCTCAAAGCATTGCTTTGATCAAAGGGCACGAATGGAATCATTCTATAAATTATTGGTGGTGTTGTAGTAGAACTAGAAGGTGTTGGATGATCTTCCTCTATTGGTTGTACAAGGACAACTTGAATTTGAAGTGCTGGAGGAATTTTAGAAGATTTTTAATCTAAATATGGCAATTTAGTGTAGTAGGATGGAGGAGCTAAACTTCTTTCAGACCTTCTTATCCTTGGTCTTCCTGGTTTCCTACCCCTTACTAAAGGCTGAAAGGAAAGCTCATTAGTACCTCTAGGTTCTCTCTACAAATTTCTTCCTCTCCTACTGTGTGATAACTATAAATAGTCAAACTCTTTTACACTCCTTGTTTGCATTATGTTCATGTATCACAAGGAGTCCCAACGGGTGTGTCAAAAACTATTAAGGCCTTGAAAAATCACCCTAACAAAGAAATTAGAGCATACTAATATCTCATGATATCAATGGAAACCTTCCTGAGTTGTGGATGGAATCTAATTAAGAAAGAATCTCTGGATTCTAGGTTGGTCCTACTAGATTTGGAATATCACCTATGAGTGATTCTCTAGTTTGAGAAAAGGGAAAAGGATAACTTAAAACTAAATAAATAAACTGGAAGGTGATACAAAAAAATGGATTCAGACTAATCATAACTTCAAACCAGCTTTGACAAGACACACACTACTGAGATTTGCAGTAAACATTCACTATTTAATGTATAGGTTGACCCAAAAACCCACTATTAGGGTTTGCCCCACAAATAATGATAATCTGCCACCAGACATATAGATTCTGCAAAAAGTTGTATTTTGACAACTTAGAGAAGGAATTAGATTAATTCACTTATCTATGCTATAAAATAAATTACACTTAGATGCATAAAAGTTGCAAAGGATTGATATAAAAGTCATAAAATATGTGAATAATGGGGAAATTGCTTTATTTTCTTCAAAATCTACAAATGGTTACATGCTAAGATACAAAACATGAAAAGGAATAAGTTACATTCACTTGAACACAATCTTGCATCCAAACTAAACCTATGGTTACAAAATGTATGCAAAAAGGCACAAAGGAATGAATATGTTCAAAAAACCACCTTCTCTCCAAATTTTGAACCCCTAAAACTGATCATCAAGTCCAGATATGTACCCTCTAAAAGATAATTTCAAAAATCCAATGCCCTCCAGAAACCCCTCCAAATCAGCTATAAACCCTAACCATAAGGCATAGTTTATGCCTTAATACATACCCCTAATGTTGTTATTTTAAAAAATATACATCTTTTAAATACATCACCAACATATATCAACAAATAATACATAATTCCTAACCCCACAACATATAATACAAGACCTAAACCCATACACAAATCCCAAACCCATGCCTTAAGCCTAATGTCGATAGCATAACCCTAGGTCAATATGACCAATGCTATGCAATCAACAAAATATACATATTGTAGCATAGGCTAGACTGTCGAGTTGTTGATGTGGCACTTGGAAACTGACTATCATGCACTATAGTGTTTAAGGCATTTACTCCTCTATCAATGGATTCCAAATTTTAACAAAAATTGTCTTTTCTCGGTCATTGCATTACATTCACATTTGGGGAAAAAAGTGAGAGTTTTGAAACCCTAATCCATGGCACCATTTCTGCTAAGATTATGGCATTGAATCTTGTTTCTTTCTTTCTTCTCTATGCTTGGTTTTTCTATATGGAGTTCATCACTATGAACTAGGAGTTGTGTTGTAGTCTTTGAAGCTCTCCTATGTGATCTGCAGGATGGAAAATAGCTATATGTTTGTGATTCTAGCTTTGACTGCAATTGTCACTCAAGCATGAAGCTTGGGATCTAACTAGAAGAGTGTATTGTGATGAAGAGCTTGGGATCTTTGAACTAGAGTTATCCCCTATTTATTCTAGACTCAAGCTATATTTAGCACTGGAGTGTGAGCTCGAACTAGAGTTTATAGTTAAAAATAGAGAGCTCGTTCTCTTTGAACACCGTAGGCTTTTGATGATTGTGGTCTTCGACATAATGGGTGGAACTATTTATGCATGTCTTTAGGGAGCTTGGGCTCCAAACATTACATCTTTGTGTGTGAACTTAGAGATAACTAACCTCTATTCTTAGTTTTCCATTTACATGGTTTTAAAATTCTTTAGTTGCTGGCTTTAGCTTTGATGATTCTGCATGATTCTTGCAATGATTTGTGGGTACTTTATTTTCTACTATTATTGTTTCACAACTCGAGCCTTTGATTGAATAAGTGTTTGTTTCTTAGATAAGTCTCTATTTCTTAGATAAGTTTATGTTCCTGGTTGGACAACTTGAGATTTGTGTTATGCACTTGGGAATAATTGCATCTTGTTAGCTCCTTAACTGCTTTTCATCTTTATGTTGTCTTCACTTGGGGTTTTGTTGTGTCTATGTCCACTGTCAATAGTGACCATCTTGATTTGAACATTATCACTCTCTATTGGCACCAACCTGAATTGTACTTGTCATAATTTAATATGTCTAAATTTGTTCCATTATCTGGTCTCCCTCTTACAAAAAATGATAATGACAATTATTATATGCAGTTATCGACTCCAATAAGAATATTATCCATGGGGTTCAAGCACGGGCTCATGAAACCCATGAACATTGTTGTGTATAGAGAGCTTGATACTTTTAAACAATGCATCTTTTAATACCATTGTTATTTAACTTCATTCTTGAATATGCATTGTCATTTGATCATTTCTTTGTTATGCATATTTCATTTGATAATAACTTTCATGATTTAAAATCTCTTTATAACAACATTATTGTGATTCCTCTTCTCTTGAATATGCACTATTATTTGATTTTCTATATATGCATATTCATATGATGACATATATGTACATCCATGCTTTGTATATGTATAGCTAAATTGTTTCTATACATTACTATCCATATTTCATGTACAAAATTTATTTGATACCAATAAATGACACTTCTGGCTAGGATATCACTTGTTTTGTTAATGCATAACACTAGTCATCTTTTTAAAAAAAAATTATAATTATCCTTCATTGTGCATAATTGAATAATAGTGTTACCTTATCATTTTATTGCAAGAAGAAATTCATCTCCTTCTTTGCACATCTTTGTTATGAAATTTCACCTATCCTTGTACACCAATATTTGCAATAGAATCTGATTACTCTACACTTTGGTATCAATAGTGTTTGAATACATTGTTACTATTCTTTGAGGACACCATGATGAATTACATTTGCATATGCATGTCACTTTGAAAAAATAGGAAGAAACATACAATGATATGCAAGTACCATTTCTTTAACATGCATTGTATGAACTGCATCTACATATTTTAATCATTTGATAATTGATAGCAATGTAATTTGATCATTTATCTGCATATCAATTTGCAATTCCTCCTTCTTTGAACATGCACAACCTATTTTTCACATATATCTATTGTAGCCTATTTTCATTGCATTTGATCATCTTACAATGTCATTACTATACTTTGTATCTTGGCACCAATGACATTAAAGCTTGTAACAACATGCATCTGATGACATGTAACTTATTGAATGTTTCATAATGTTAAGTTGAAGCTAATGCAAGACATTAAATCAGTTAATGGTTTTTATTGTCATAGATGTCAACTTGATACCATCTGTATGGTCATGTACATAATGCCAAAGACTTTAGAGAATTAATGGAACAAATTTTATGCTTTCATCAATGCATAAAAGCTAAGTATTCAATGACTAACAGATAACAGCAACGGAGTGCACACCATCGGTAAAGGAAAAGAAGAAAAGTCACAGTGATACTGATGAGAAGAAGACAATATTGCCCGATGAAGCAAAACCATAGGATGCCTGATTAGTAAAAATCCAATGATGCCTAACGTATAGATATCCTAAAGCTAACTGGAGTCACATCGATAAAATTGTCAGTTGTCACTGACAACTAACTGAAGAGTTGACCGACGGAATAGAGAGTTCAGAAAACAACAAAATATCTAGCTGGAAAGAGCTAAAGATAGACTTAACTAGTTGTTTTCTTTGTTTTATTCAACCAGAGTTAAGTAATTTATTTAAAGAAGATTTGTATAGTTGGCAAGAAGATAACTACGAGATAAATAAAGAGTTATTCTTTAAATCAAATTGGCTGGATTGTTTTTCATGCCAAAAATCAAGAATCAAGAAATAGTGAATATCATGTCTATATAACAGACAAGCTTAATTCATTTTCATATCACATGAAAAAGGGGATTAAGGGGAGTGAATAGAAAGAGGATGCTGAAAAGAAATTGATGAAGAAGAACTTCATACAGTATTGATCAATCCAGCTAAAGGAGAGCTAAAGAATTCTATAGACACTGATGAACAGTGAAGCACAACATCACAGAGAAAAAAGTGTGGAGCACAAAGAATTGAATTGATATATTGATTAGAGAGGTGATGTACTTAAATAGATTTGAAAATCTACAATTCAAAGTTGCATTAGAAATAGGTCACAATGTTTCAGTTTAACCATTGAAGCATAAAGTCTCTTAATAGAGAAGGACTTAATAGTCTTCTATATATTGAGGTACATCCCAAGGAGTGCCAAAAAGGTTGATTCATGAAAGTAGCATTGGACTTGCCCGATACCTATTGATAGTCTAAGAAGGAGGCTGATTCAAGGATGGTACAATAGATACCCGATACTAAGTGACAACTTCTATATATAAAATCCTCTAACAAGTTTGCACTTAATAGTGTGTTTGTAACCTTTAATAGGGTTGGATCCTAATAGGGCTCACTTTAGAAGAGTGAAAATTAGGGGTACTGGTCCCAGTGGTTTTTCCCTTAACAAGGTTTCCACATTAAAAATTCATGTGTTATGTGTGTATGATTCATTTCTTTAATGTTTTGTATCTTGTATATTTAACACTGGGTTGATCGGTATACTCTACTTGTTTACTGAGTTTCAGTAAATAATTATACTATTTATCGGTAATCAAGGAGAATAAGGGTAGACAAGGAAAACTAACAAATAGTAAAATCATTTTAAGTATTTCATGGCATGCATCTTGTAGGGACTTAATAATTTAAGGTTTATTTGATTGGTGGTTAATATTTGAAGGATAAATGTTTGAGGCCACTGATTCACTACCCACCCCCACTCTCAGTTAGTACTAACAATTGGTATCAGAGCTTGTGTGCTTAGAAAGGAAGGTTTCAAGACCTAAGTCAAGATCACAAGATGAACAGATGAGATGTGCCCAAGTTGAACAAAGATAATTTTTCTTCATGGAAAAGTAGGATAAGACTCCAATTATCAAGTATTGGAAATGATGTTACTCAATTCCTAGATATTGAATATGTGTTTCCTACAGGAGTATTGAAAGTAGATCAATGAAGAGAGAAGCATGAGCATAACTACATGGTTATAGAGCTTTCTTCCTCACTCTCTAATGTTGAATTTGAAGATGTCAAGGATTGAAAAACTATAAAGAAGATGTGGGACAAACTGAAGCTTGTAAATGGAGGTGATACCAATGTTCTGAGAGCAAAGGCAAAAATCCTTAGAGGAAAATTTGATGATCTCAGAATGAAAGAAGGAGAAAACATCACAGAGTACAGCACAAAGATAAAATAAGTAGTCAATGCTATACGAGGTGTTGGAGGTACACTTGAAGAGGAGACAGTGGTAAGTAAAATATTAAGAACCTTACTACTTGTATATGCTATTAGAGTTTCTGCCATTCAAGAAATGAGAGTAGTAGAAAACAATACAGTTACTCTTGATAGTTTAATTGCTAGACTGATTTCATTTGAGATGAATAACTTTGATAATAGTGTCTTACCAAACTTAGTGTCTGCATTTAAGTCTTCTATTAGAATAAGAAAATCAAGTCATAGACACACATCTAGAAGAGATAGTGAAAGTGAAAGTGAAGGAGAAGATCTAGATGAAATAGAAGCACTTATGGCTAGAAAAATGTAGAGAGGCAAAGGTAAATACAAAGGTGAGTTACCACTTATATTCTTTAATTGTAAAGAGATTGGACACTTTGCTACAAGATGTCCTAACAGAAGAAAATATGACAGAAGTAATGACAAATCTTTTGAGAAGAAATATGACAAAGGTGATAACAAAGATTAAAGAGGTTACCAAAAATAAAAAAGAAGAGATACCTGAGACTACAAGGACAAAGAAAAGAAGGCTAGCTACCTAGCTACTTGCAGAGATGAAGATACTGACACCAAACTTGATGAAGACATTGAGATGGTATTTGTAGCTGTAAAAGATGATTCAGATGATAATGAAGAAAGGTATGTAGAAACAACTCTCATATCTAAAATTAGCAAAAATTATGTTTGGATCATAGATAGTGGCTGCACTCATCATATGACCGGTGATAAGAAAAATTTTGAGACTTTTGAATATGACAAGGGTGGATCAGCAAGAATGGGAAATGATACACCTTGTCCAATTAAAGGTAGAGGAACAATAATGTTGAATAACCAAATAAAATGTGAGAATTCTTATTGGGTAAATGGATTGAATTATAATCTATTGAGGGTTTCTCAGTTGAATAATTTAGGTCACAAAGTTGCATTTGAAAATAAGAAGGCAAAGATCTTCAAAAAATATGGAAATTTGATTGGTACCAGTAAATAGACTAAAGGTAACTTATTCTATTTGAATGATACTAACACCACTTGCTTAATGACTAGAAAAAAAGACACATGGTTGTGGCATAAAAGATTGTTTCATGTGAATTTTGACAACATGATGAAAATAAGAAGGAGAAATGTAAGAGGCTTACCAACAATGACAAAGCCAGACAACATCATGTGCAAGAACTGTCAAAAAGGTAAAATGACAAAGTCTAGTTTCAAAAGTAAAACCCATACATCTAGTGATATTCTAAAATTAGTCCATACTAATTTATGTGGACCAGTGAGGACAAAGAGTTATTATGTAGATAGATATTTTATTCTCTTTGTTGATGATTACTCTAGAATGATGACAGTCATGTTTCTAAAAGATAAATCAGAAGCATTCAAGTTGTTTAAATGTTATAAGGCTATGGTAGAGAAACAAAGTGGTAAGGATTTGAAATGCTTGAGGTCAAATAGAGGAGGATAATTTATATCAGATGAGTTCACTAATTTCTGTAATGAGAATGGTATAAAAAGACAAGTTTCTGCACCAAGAACACCACATAAAAATGGGATTACTGAGAGAAGGAACAGATCAATAGTTGATTGTGCTAGAACACTGATGATAGAGAAAGTCATCACCCAAGTCTTTTGGAGGGAAGCTATCAACACTGCTGTTTACACATTGAATAGAGTACAATTGAAGAAGGACACAAAAAACACATCTTATGAGCTATGGTATGGTAAAACACCCAATGTAAGTTACTTCAAAATCTTTGGTAGTCAATGTTATGTCTTAAAGGATGATAGAAATATAAATATTGACACCAAGAGTGATGAAGGTATTTTTCTAGGGTATTCCACCAAGAGAAAAGCTTATAAATGTCTTATCAAGGCTTCTAACAAAATTATTGAAAGTACAAATGTAAAGATAGATGAATTTGCAAAAAAAGAATGAGTTGGAAAGCACAAAAGAACTAGAGGACTAAAAAAAATTTGTATATTGTGAAGAGCTCAACACTCTACCCAAACAATAGTGCTTAGTTCAATAACAATAGGATGTTGCAACCGACGGTCAGACTATTGTTACCGACGGTCAGGATAATAATCAGGGTAATGTGCAAGGTGATGAAGAACAGAATGAAGATCAAAATAATGATCAAGATGATACACAAAGAGCTGTACATGTACTCGCAAGACATGTAAGAAGGAACCATCCAGAGATCCAGATCATAGGAGATAAGAAAGCTGGTACAAGAACAAGAAGTAAGTCTTTAAATTGTTTTCTTTATGAGTTTGAGCCAAAATCTATCAATGCTGCACTAGATAATGAGGAATGGATAAGTGTTATGAATGATGAGATTGAAAATATTGAGAAGAACAAGACATGGTCACTTGTGCCAAGACCAGATGACAAGAATGTCATTGGTACAAAATGGATACTCAGGAATAAGCTGAATGAGAATGGAGAAGTCACAAGGAACAAAGCAAGACTAGTATGCAAGGGGCATACACAAGAAGAAGGTATAGACTATGGAGAGACCTTTGCACCCATTGCTAGGCTAGAAGGAGTAAGAATACTACTTTTTTATGTTGCATTCAAAGGATTTAAAGTATATCAAATGGATGTCAAGTCATCATTCCTAAATGGAATACTTGAAGAAGAGGTATACATTGAGCAACCAGAAGGGTTTGTCGATCCAGACAAGAGAAATATGGTATGTAGACTTTACAAAGCCTTGTATGGATTGAAACAAGCTCCTAGAGCCTATTATGAACAAATTAATTCCTATCTTATAAGTATTGGATTTGTAAGGACTAGTGAAAACAATAATCTTTATTTGAAGGAAGATACTGATGCTGACACTTTGATTGCTGAAATATTTGTTGATGACATCATATTTAGAGGCAATGATATGCTATACAAATCATTTGCTAATGAGATGAGAAAAGAGTTTGAGATGTCTATGTTTGGAGAGATCAAGTTCTTTCTTGGTCTATAGATCATTCAACAAAGTGAAGGTATCTTCACTACACAGTCCAAATACATCAAAGAGGTCTTGAGAATATTCAAGATGGAAGATTCCAAACTAGTTGGAACACCAATGGCTACTAGATGTAAGTTAACAAAGGCAGACAAGAAAATAGAGGTAAATTAGACTTTGTACAAATCAATTATTAGAAAAGTTATGTATGTTGTACACAATAGACTAGATATTGCACATGTAGTAGGAATTGATGCTAGATTTTTTGCTAACCCTAGGGAATCACATATGACTATTGTGAAAAGAATTCTAAGATATCTAAAGAACATTGGGGAATTTGGCTTATGGTATAGAAGAGAAGGAAAATTTGAACTTAAGGTGTTTACTGACGCTGATTGGGCTAGAAATATTGATGATTGGAAGAGCACAACTAGAGGAGCATTCTTTATGGGTGACAGACTTGTCACATGGATTAGAAAGAAGTAAGGATGCAGCTCATAGTCCACTATAGAAGCAGATTATGTTGTTGTTGCTGTAAACTGCTCAAATGTTGCATGGATCAAATAGTTGCTGGAAGGTATGTATATGAAGATCTTAGAACCAGTAATTATTTATTGTGATAACACTATTGAAATAAACATTTACAAGAATCTAGTCATGCATGCAAATACTAAACCAAGCCACTACCCAACAATACATTTGAGTACTTGAGAAAGAGACTAGGGGTTGAACCCTTGTCTACCAGTCAGTAAAAGACTAAAGGTGGCATCAGCCTACATATTATCAGAATATCATACATGTTGATGCAAGCAAAGAGATGAACTTCAAAGATACATCTATATATAGACAAGTATATATCAGAATCGAGCACCAGAGCATATTATTGTATTGTTGATGGATAAGGGAAATTCAAGGAATATATTATGGATGGAGAGAAAAGATTGTTTGACATGAATGTCCGATATCTGTGAGAAATTTGTTTCACATTGTTGTTAAAGGGAGAGAGATTATCCATATTATCACTTTCTTCTGAAAAAGGGAGAAATATTATCCATCATTAGATTACTCCAATAGGGAGAGATTATATCCTTAGGGAGAGAAAGTTGTATAAAAGATTATACAAAGGGAGATTTTCTAAAAAGAGAAAAAGACATCATAAAAGAGAGAATAATCAAAGGAGATAAATTGACACAAGAAAAGGACACAACACATCAAAAGATAAAGAGTTGTAAGAATCAAATCAAAGCTACAAAAGAGCTTACTGGAGATCAGACATTTATTGGTTATCAAACAAAAGATTGGTAGTTTGATGAATCTCAATTTTTGTATTTCATATTGTATTATAAATAATATAGTATGTTTCCATCAATGCCAAAGGGAGAGATTGATGACAAGTAACTGATTGAATATTTTATTGTGTTAATTTGAAGATAGTGCAAGACATTAAATCAGTTAACACTTTGTATTTTCATTGATGTCAACTTGGTATAATATGTATGGTAATGTGCATAATTTCAAAGACTTCAGAGAATCAATGGAACAAAGGTTATGCTTTTAGCAATGCATAAAATTCAATTATTCAATGAGTGACAGATAACACCAATAGAGTGCACACCATTAGTAAAGGCAAAGAAGAAAAGTAACAGTGATACCCGACAAGCAGAAGACAATATTGCCTAACGAAGCAAAACCATAGGATGCCCGACATGCTGAAAAATGAGTTGCCCGATGAGTAAAAATCCAATGATTCCCAATGAACGGAGATCCTAAAGATAACTAGAGTCACACCGACGGAACTATCAGTTGTCATCGACAACTAACTGAAGAGTTGACCTACAGAATAAAGAGGTTAGAAAATGACAAAATATCTAGTTGGTAAGAGCTAAAGATAGACTTAACTGGTTGTTTTCTTTATTTTATTCAACCATAGTTAAGTAATTGATTTAAAGAAGATTTTTACAGCTGGCAAGAAGATAACTATGAGATAAATCATGAGTTATGCTTTAAATCAAACTGGCTAGATTGTTTTTCACGCCAAGAATCAAGAATCAAGAAACACTAAATATCATGTCTATATAAGAGACAATCTTAATTCACTTTTGTATCACATGAAAAAGGGGATTAAAGGGAGTGAATAGAAAGAGGATGCTGAAGAGAAACTGATGAAGAAGAACTGCATACAGTCCTAACCAATCAAGTTGAATGAGAGCTAAAGAATTCTATAGACACCAATGAACAATGAAGCAGAGCATCATAGAGTAGAAAGTGTGGAGCACAAAGAATTGAATTGATACATTTATCAGAGAGGTAATGTACTTAAATAGATCTGAAAATCTGCAATTCAAAGTTGCATTAGAAACAAGTCATAGTGTTTTAGTTTAACCATTGAAGCATCAAGTCTCTTAACAGAGTAGGACTTAATAGTCTTCTATATATTGAGGTACATCCCAAGGAGTGCCAAAAAGGTTGATACATGAAAGTAGCATTGGACTTGCCCAATACCTATTTACAGTCTAAGAAGGAGGCTGACTCAAGGATGGTAGCAATAGATGCCCAATACTAAGTGTCAACCTCTATGTATAAAATCCTCTAACAAGGTCACACTTAACAGTGTGTTTGTAACCTTTAATAGGGTTGGCTCCTAACAGGGCTCACCTCAGAAGAGTGAAAAATTAGGGTACCAATCCTAGTGGTTTTTCCCTTAACAGGGTTTCCACATTAAATATTCATGTGTTATGTGTGTATGATTCATTTCTTTATTGTTTTGTATCTTGCATAGTTAACACTGGGTTGATCGGTATACTATTCTTATTTAATAAGTTTTGGAAAATAGTTATACTGCTTATCGGTAATCAAGGAGAATAAGGATAGACAAGGAAAACTGACAGACAGTAAAATCATTATAAGTATTTCATGCAATGCATCTTGTAGGGACTTAATAATAATCTGAGGCTTATTTGATTGGTGGTTAATATTTGAAGGATAAATGTTTGAGGCCACTGATTCACCCCCCCCCCCTCTCTCAGTTATTACTCACAGCATCAACCTTGTCTTCCAATGTTACTCATTCCATTTTTTGTAGCATCTTTTCTCCCATTGAGCTGCAAGAACATGTATTCACTCTATACTAACTATTATGAATTGCATCTCTTCTTATTATGCGTCTTCAAATCCTTGAACTCATGAATTCCTAGCTTTCTTTTCTCTTTTGAGAATGCATCTTTTGAGGTTCGAGCATGGACTCATGACACTCACTATACTTTTATTTATTATTTGCTATTAGTGAATTCATAGATCATATTTTCTCTGCATTAAAATGCACTCCTATTTACTATGTTTGAAAACACCATCAAATCCAATACGTTAGGTTAGTGAACATGACCAACCGATCAATTTTTTTATGTGACTTCCATGTGTCATGACATTTATGCATGAATTTTGGTTGATTGACTGTGTTCACTATCCTAACACTACTTTGCTACTTCTGGAAAAGGTTTCTCAGCTACAAGAACTAAGTTCCTTTAATTTAGATATCTAGTTTACAAAAATAGCAACTCTTTTCTATAATGAAAAATGATAACCATAAATAGAAAAAGGTTTCATGGAGTTATGTCCCTTTGATACTATTATTCTATTGATGTAGATGCACACTTTTCCATTGTTTTGATATTATTGGTAGATGTACAATTCTGAAAGTTTTATTGTTGTATGTTGTTTTAGGTTTGCATGCATTTCTTGGATCCAATTTGGATCTAACACTTTTTATTTCCATGATGTAGGACACGACCCTAAGACCTAAGATACAGGACATGAGGATAGGACTATGACAAAGACATGAAGATTAGGACAAAGTTCAGACAACCAGCTCCTAAATGAAGAAGACTGTAAAAGGCAATGCATGGACCCCTACTCATTCTTCTATCATGCTTTATTTTTTTGCAATTTCCTCTAAGTTCCCATATGAAAGATGTAATATGAAAATAACATTTATCTATTACATTCAGTTTGTATGCACAGTGTAATGATTAATTATGAATTTGAAAATTTTAATATGATCACTACTTAGAGTACAATGTAAATGATAATATTAATGCAATAGAAATCTATTTCATCTTCATTGGCTAAACAATAGTGTTTAAGAGGTGTACCTTTATGCAATTTCTTATTGTTTATGATTATCACCCTGGATGTACAAATTTAGGATAACAAAGTTTTCGTACCCAATTACCTATTTAATTTCCTATCAAATGGAGGAAGAGTGAGAAATAAATATTTTATCCATCACATCATCATTGATATGCATTGGCAAGACTTCTTCATCCACCTTAGGAGAGATCCAAATCCAATAATGTTTGGGTAACATTTCAAAATGGAAGTTAGAGCACAACTCACAACAAACATAGACTTTTGTACTTTTTGTCATCTTTGAAGCATGTTCACACAATGAGCAGTGAATAGGACCTAAATAGGAAAATCAATATACTATGGTGATGGCAAAGAGTATGTTGGATTCATATACATTCATTTCAATTCGATGTGAACTGACCAAATTTCCACTTGGGAAATATTGCACATGTATTCTACAACTAGCCATGTGAGCATGAAGTTCCATATGTCCCAATTGGTGCATAAACATGAGAGAAACCAACATGCATCCCTATGGTTGTAGAATGGAAAATCACCTAAGTATTTAATCTTACCACATTGAAATTTATTTATATGAAGGATTACATAATATCATTTAAATTACCACTTGAGTCTGACTTATAATTAACATTCACATGCTGCACTCCATACGATCTTTATCAATTAAATTTTGGAGATCAAGATAATCTACAATAAAATTTATCAGATCTAATGTCAAAGCCACAGTCCCATCACAACCCAAATTGGATAGCAAATCTACAACTTTATTTCCTTCATGAAGTGTGTGCGAGAGATATACTTCATGACAATTATCTCAGAGGTTCTAGATTTGGGCAAAAATATTATTGAGCTTCAATGAGTGTGATTTCAATTTAATGCAATCATTAATAATGACCAAAGAATCCCCTTCAATGTGTAGAGGATTATAGCCTCCATGCATGGCAAGAATTAAACCAGCAAATAAAGCATGAGCTTCAGCAAGATTGTTTGTTCCTGTAGGCAAGGGAGAGGTTGTAAGTGTAAGGAAATGACCCTAATAATCTTGAATACAAGCCCCCAATCCCAACATGCCTGGTTTTCCACATGAAGCCCCATCAAATTTAAGCTTCACAGTACCTATTGTGGGGGGATGCCAGTGAACTACAGATCAATCCATCTTAGATGAACCATTTTTAGTTGTATTGCATCTGTTTGGCACTATTATTCTTTTCCATTTGTGAATAAGATTGTTGTCCCCAGGCGTGATGACTAGGTTAAAATTGCATTTACTCAAACTAGCATTAACCACCTCTAAAATTGATTTCTCAATTCCTTCTAATACCACTTCAATAGGAGAATAAATCTTCCTGAATATTCATTTATTTATTTCCCACCAAATTTCCAAAACCACTAATGTTGGAGCACATTTCCAAATTTTTGTGAATAATATTTAACATGTAATACTGGCTAGGATTTGAATGGATCCCAAATACTCTTTGGGAGAGGAGTGCTATACTATAATTTTCTTAGGAAAAATAACGAACATTCCTATGAAAAAGTACAACTTAAGAATAAGTAATCCACTATTTTGATACTATCTTCACACATCAAGAATTCAAATAGTGGTGCAATCCTAAGTTTATCCAACCTGTCACTTGTCAATACTCGATGTTTTATTGCAAGCCAGGAAAAGAATCTAGCTTTAGGAAGTACAATGTGATTCTAGCAGAAAGAGAATGCTTGGGATGGCACCTTATGTAAATCAATTTTTTGAAGAACTCTATATCCCTCTTTGATAGAATAGTTTCCATCTTTTGCTAGTGCCCAAATAAGTTTATCCTCTTTTCCTAAGAGATACACATGTCTGTCAGATAATATGTTTCTAAAGGAATCCTTATCTTGCTGACTTAATGGTAGTTCATCTGGGTCCTTCCATATAACTTTCTGTGAGAATATATAGACTGTTGAAATATAATGAATTAGGAGGCTCATCCACTGGTTTTTCAAGGATTCTATAATGTCTACTATGTTTTCTATTGAGGATAAAGGGGGTTTACCATTCCACGAGTCTCTCCAAAATTTAACCTCGCTACCACTATTGATTTCCCAAGTCACATATTTAGCAACAATCCCTCTTGCTAAGACCATAAAATCCCATACAGCTGACCCTCTAGGTGGATCTAGAATTGATAATACCCGTGATGGGTCATTATTGTCCAAATATTTTTGCTGCATGATTTGGCACC
This sequence comes from Thuja plicata, assembly GCA_018584345.1. Taxonomy (NCBI): domain Eukaryota; kingdom Viridiplantae; phylum Streptophyta; class Pinopsida; order Cupressales; family Cupressaceae; genus Thuja; species Thuja plicata. The sequence goes on from MU224184.1 coordinate 942,025, forward strand.
ATATACTCAGAGGCTTTGAGTACATTTTACATATAGTTTTTCCACCAAAGGATTCATTTCTTTTTGCTATTTCATGCACTCCAGCACCCCTAAAGTAGGTATATGTGTCATATCTTGGAGAGAGATAAGAGGAATTTGTTTTTCATCATTCATATTCCCCTTCTATAGAAAACCTCTAATCAATTTTTGTATTTGAAGAATGATTGGAGGAGCCTTGAGAACTGCTAAGTCATAGTTTGGGATAGTGGATAGTATTGATTTAATGAGAAGAATTCTACCTAAGAATGATAGCCATCTAGCTTTCCAAGCCACAATTCTAGTCTTGATACTCTCCACGACCAAAGACCAGTAAATTACTTTATTGGACCCCGTAAAAAAGGGAATTCCAAGGTACATGGACGGTAAGAAATCAACAACAAACCCCAGGATCTAAAATATTCTATCAGATATTATTTTATTGGTATTGAATAGATAAATCTTTGACTTTTGTGCATTGATTTTTTGACCTTAGACTGTTAAATATAGTTGAAGTGTATGTTTGATCTTCCTAGCCTCTTTAACTTGTGAAAGACCAAATACAAAAGTGCCATATGAAAATAAAGAATGAGTAATGGCTATATTTGTTCCACCAATAATTAATCGATCTCCATGCCAAGTACCTAACAAATTCTTATCCTTAATCGATCTACTGAAAGCTTCAACCATGATGATAAATAATACTAGGGATAAAGGATCTCCCTGTCTCACCCCTTGTGTAGAAGAGAAAAACCTAGCTAGATTACCATTAATAATTACTAAAAACCAAGCTCCTAAAACACATGCTTTTATCCATTTACACCAACCCTTGGAGAAGCCCATCTTATGCAACACCTTAAAGAGAAATGTCTAGCAGACTTCATCATAGGATTTCATCATGTCTAGTTTTATAATGAAGTTGGAAGTCTGATTTGTGTTGATGGAGTGAAGGACCCTGTGAGCCACCAATTCCCCTTTCATTGTTTCTCTCCCTAGGAAAAATCCACCTTGTTCAACCGAAATAATGTTAGGAATAAGATGTTGCATCCATAGATAAATGGATTTAGTTATGGTCTTATATGTAATGTTTCAAAGGGATATAGGATGAAAATCTACAAATGTTTCTGGGGCCTTGATTTTTGGAATGATGGCAATATTGGTAGTATTGAAGTATTTGAGAATACTTTTTTGTTTCCTGGATTCCTCCACAACTGCTAGTAGATCCCAACCTATAACATCCCAACAACTTTGAAAGAAGAGGATTGTGAATCCATTTGGTCCAGGGGATTTATTTAGAGGAAAGGAAAATACTACTCTACGTAGTTCTTGGATGGTAAAAGGGGCCATAAGAATGACATTCTCAGTTGCTGACACCATTGTGGGGATATTTTCAAGAATCTCATTCAATTGCAGGTCTAAAGGGGAAGGGGTAGTGGGTGAATCTAGTAGAATTTTGAATAAGTTAAGTCCTTCCTCTCTGATTTTTTGAGCACTTTTTATGACATTACCCATGGCTACCTCCTTTAATTAAAAAATAATTTTTGCTTCTCTCTTTTGTTTAGCTGAAGTATGAAAATATTTAGTGTTTTTATCTCCTTCTTGCAACCATAATTCTCTTAATTTTTGTCTCTAATATTCCTCTTCTCTGCTACACATCTCTTCCCATTCTATCTTAAGATCTTTTTGTTTGTGGTAGGAATCATTATTCATACCATTTTGTATAATTTGACCATAAATATCAGACAACTATTGTGTGGCCTCTTCTTTTTGTTTAAAAATGTTCTTAAAGAATTTCTCATTACACTTTTTTATATTTAGCTTAACGTGCTTCAACTTTATGGAAAAATGATGCATTTTAGTTCCATAAACAAAAGGAGAGCTAGGCCACCATTGCCCTAGGAGTGGAATAAATTTTTAATGTTAGAGACACATTATTTCAAACTTAAATGATGAATGATGATGGCTCTTGTCAATGCTACCTACCTGATTAATGTTGAGAGAAATTGGAAAATGGTTAGATCCTGGTAAGGCCAATATTTCTAGCTGAATATAGAAATTCTGAAGTTTCCACTCTTGCAAAAGTAGAAATCTATCAAACCGAACAACTATTTGTGCAAAGCCTACTCTCTTATTTTTCCATGTAAATGATCCTTGATTAGGGTGAATATCCATAAGACTATTATTGTCAAAAAAATAAGAGAAGTCTTGTATAGTTTTGATAGGCGAGCTGATACCTCCTATTTTTTTTCACTGATCAAGGATCACATTGAAGTCTCCTACTAGGATGACATTCTAAGATTCTTGGAGCTGAATCAATCGAGTGAAGACATCCCATGGTGTTTTTTTTCTTGGGTTGAAGTGAGACCATAAAAAATTTCAATATGATTGAAGTATCAACTTCTTCCATTCTCAATAGTTTCCAATTATAATCTTGTTGAATAAGTTGAACCTGAATGGTTTGAGGGTTCCAAATAAATACAAGGTCTCCTGCCGCTCCCATTCCTTGAGAGTGCATAGAAGACCAATTTTTCCATTTTGCAATGGTCTTTCCAAAAGATTCTTGGGAAATTTTGGTTTCCTGTAGTAGTACAATATCTTCTTTCATAGAATCAATAGTATGTTTGATCCTACACCTCTTTTTAGAGGCATTAATGCCTTTGACATTCCAAGAATTTATCTTCATTGCAAATAAGGAGAACCTCTTGTTCTCCTTGCCACTCTTGGTGTTACCACAAATTTTTCATCCAGTGTAAATTGAATACCTGCTACTATTTCCATTTTTCTCTTCTTTCCTTTTTGTCTACCTCTTGTCTTAAGTGCTTTTTCCATTTGGTGGCATTGTGTTGATGATTGTTCTATTAATAGAATTTGATTATGATCATAGATCCCCACATGCCCAGCTACCTCTATTTGATTGAAACCATTTACATTTTTTGAATCCAAATTATTATGCCCCAATTCATCTTTTGAATTGTGAACCTGCTTACTGACACATCTCTCCACACCCAACTCATCTTCACCTAAAATTTCCATTGGCATGCCATTGGGATCTAGGTGGGAAGCCTCCACACTCTCTTTTCTATCCAATAGATCAAAATTATGGAGAGATTCCTATGAGAACATCTCATTCATGTGCTCTTCTATTATGAGTTGACTATTGGGAATTGGATCCATTTGTGTCTGAGAGGGTCGAAGGCCAGCCTACAGGACTACAAGTTTCTTGATGGCATCAATTTCTTCCAAAGTTACTTCGTCCACTTTTGCAATTTCATAGTCCATCTTAGAAGCTAACTCTGAAATGATTTGATCCATCATTTCATGAATCTTGGAGTCTGGCTGAGAATTGTCACTGGACTTGCCTTGCATAGAGTGTGAAGGATATAATGTGTCCAAATTTGATGTATTATGCCATATAGGGACAAAGGAAAAACTAACTAAGGATGTATGTGAATTTTCAATAAAATAGGCTATTGATGGAAAATAATATGCATTTGACCAAAAAGATACAATCTATAGATAATACATTACCATTCGTAGGAGTGATGAAATATTAATAGACATGTCCTATTGCTTGGCCAATCTCTCTGAATCTTGATTTAATGCATCTGGCATCAAATTATCATTAAGAATAGAAGTTGCTCTCGAACAATCCATAGAAGAACATTGTGAAGGGTCTGAATTATAGTCACAACATACCACTATTTCTCCATTCTTTCCAACCTAAAATTGTGTACTAAAGTGACCGAGCTTATGTTGTACTTTATGACCAATAGCCTCATCCTGAATAATGATGTTCTCAACCCATGAACCCCATTTGGAATTGATAGTAAGTTTTCTAGGGAATTATTTGTGCATGTCTATGAGAAGACAAACTCTTACATCAAGATAGGGGAATTCAAATGGAATAAGATCATGTCAAAGAAAGATCCCCAATTTATTTGCAAAGGTTTTTATAATATCCAGATCACGGTATTCCAAAGGCATCAGATAAAATGAAATCTAATAAGGAAGAAAATGGACACCCTAAGGATCAGGTCTAAATTTGGGATCCAGATCATGGTAAATAAACCAGAGCCTTGAGAGAACCAACCTTTCTGCGAGTGAACTACATCTCTTTCCTCTTTCGAGTTAAATATGGCAACAAAATATTTTTGATTCAGGATCACAATAAAACAATTCTTTAAGACCCACCCAAGATGAAATGTCCAATCTTTGATATGAGAAAACAATAAAGTGGAGCTACTAAAATTACCTATGAGTGTAGTATGATGGAGAAGACCAATTTGATATTACAACAGATCCTGTGGCAGGGTAATGAGAAGTTGATCTTTGTCAAGTTTGGGTGCTTCCTGAAGATCTATTAATGTATTATTCTTCTTTTTCCAAACTTCTACAAATTTCTTTGGTTTGAAGGGGGCTCTAGGTGCTTCAAGAGAAATTGTTCCTTCACTGCTGGTTCTGAGATCTTGCACTTGGACCTTAACATCCACATGTGTATCACCGCTATTGTTATTCAAAGAAACAACTAGCACATTATTAGAAACCTCATTTGTGATCACAACTTTAGGGCTTGTGGCCAGAGTGCCTATTCTCAGCGAGCCCGAGGGTTGCCCTCAAAAATATAAAATATGGGATATTTTTGAAGTGGGTGACACCTATGATTACCATTTTTAGATGATTTCCCAAATCCAAGAGGTATGCACCCACCCCGGGGGAAACAATCATTCAGTGGATTAAATTTTTTGAAATTCTATTTTTCCTGCCCAGGCCCATTTTCAAATTTGGGTGCATCTCGCACGGAGATTAGCTTATCATTCTCACGTTGTCTGGATGTTTATCCTACTTCATACATACTAATGCCTTTCCAGGCCACCTAGAGCATGGAATGGTCCTTACAAGATGTTTCTTGGACCCTACTTCCTAGCGAATCTACATGAGGAACCCTGTTATATGATAGCTGAAATGATGGTTTTAAACTACTATGCACATGGAAGTGAGGGTTAACAAAAAATGGTTTTGCAGGTTATACCACTAATTTCCCATGAAATATTGATCATGAGTCTGACTGTCCATTGTGGGAGGACAATTTGTTTTTCTCCACAAATGGGCATCTCTGAAGCTCATAATCTTTATGTGCATATGTGGCAGGTTAAACAATTAGAGGACCACTTAAAATAAGTGCAAAATCTCTATCTAGACTTGAATAATGTTTTTCATACTTTTTTTAAGATCTATCGAATGAAAACTCTGAGAAGCCTATTGTCTATTGGACTCCTGCCACTCGTTCCCTAGACATCCTTTCACTTCTGCTCCTTCACCTACTCCTAGTCTTCTCTTTTTTTCATTATTTTTCTATAATCTAATGAAAAATGTGATCCTTTAGGATTATCAATCTCCCCCTTTGGCATTAGTATCAAAAATTGATATGTGCAAAACTGAAATGTTCAGTATCTACACCAAGTGTTTACCTTGTCAATGACTCCCCCTATGTGCATGCCTCAGTATGTACATGTTTCTCCTTTGTGTATTTCCCTCTTTAGCCTTTGACTTGTTTTCCCTTTTTGTACATTTTCCCCTTTGACATGTATACATATAATATCCCCCTTATACATATAGTTTCCCTCTTTCACATATATTTCCCCCTTTTTTTTAAATAGTGAAAAATGTGTAATACTTATAGCTTTTCAAGTATGTGGGCATGAGATTTTTGAATGTTTGCCATTATCTTCTCCCATTTCTGTTGGGGGTGTTCCAGGGTCATCATTCATGTCATTGTTATGTTTTATCAATTTTCTATTTATTTCTCTATTGTGCTGTGTGTTTGGTTGAATAAGGGGAGTACCCTTCATCAAGATATATCACAATTGTGGAAAGCTTACAAGCTTGGACCTATTTCTCATTGAGTTCCTTGACCTTCCCTTATCCTTAGAAGATATGGGATACACTGAGTTAAGAATCCATTTTTTGTACTCGATTACATAGTTGAATGAGATACAAAGATAGCAAGGGTTTGATGCACTAAAAATGGTAGTGACTTATGAGAAGCATATCCTATGTATGGAATTCCAACAAAGAGAACATGAAGAGATGGCGTACCAAGCCCATCACCAAGAGTATCTAATAGAGACCCAATGAAAAAGTGAGTTTGAGGAGGACCTTGCAAGAAGAATAGCTATAGAAAATGAAGATACGAGGCTCAAGCTTTCTCAACTGCAAGCATCTAAAATACAAGAGGTTCGTAGATGTAAATATTCAAGCTTCAGATAGGGAAATCATTCTCTTTTGAAGTTTCCTACATAAAGCTCAAGGCCCACTCAAAAACCATAATGAAAAATCCACCATCTAAAGAAGAGTCCCCCAAATGCAAGTTTTCCACCTTTAGAACAAGTGGTTTTACTATGATTTAAATACCAAGCTTCAAGGCACGACATCCCATTGTTGCAAACCCTCAACTAATAGTAGTACAAAAAAAGTAATATGTTACTAAAAAAATAGTTAAAAATTATATATAAATGACTAAACTTAGTCACATGACTATTAGTAGTTAATTTGCAGTCATTTAAAATGCAACTAAATTAATGACTAAATGATTGTATTCAATTATTTAGTCACTTATATAGTCATTGATTTAGTCTTTAATTTAGTCGTCACTACAATATATTTTTCTAGTCACATATTTTTATTTTTAATTTAGTCCTTAACTTAATGATATATTTAATCATTAATTTAGCCTTTAATTTAGTCGTACTAAGGCATGATGGAATAAAAGCACCACCCTCCTTCTTGTAAATAAGATGCTCTTCCATTCAGCTATCACCCTTCAAATTATACCGTGTATCCTATGTTAGTGTATAAGGACACGTTTCTACAAAATAAGAAATCAAGTATTTGAATGTTGTTGTAAACTATTTTGAGGATGCTAGTGAAACCTTGTGTAGATTATTGCTCAACTCATTTGAATGAGGTAGGTTGCTGAAAAAATTCTTGGTGGAAAATAACTAGAGTTTTATAAATGGGAAGGAAATCTGAAAAAATTCTTAGATTGTGTGAAGGAGAATATCAACAAGATCTTAGAGGTGAAAATGTAGAAATTGGGCTACATATAATTGAATTTTATATGTGTGTGTGTGTGTGTGTGTGTGTGTGTGTGTGTGTGTGTGTTTATTTATATACATATCTATACATATATGTACATATACATACACAAATATATATATATATATATATATATATATATATATATATATATATTTATTTATTTATTTATAGATGTATGTATATATTAGAATAACTAAGAGGGGGGAGGTGAATTAGTTAGCTCCCAATTATCCTACAGTTCCAAATTCCTCCAGATGTATATAAAAATAGTTTCAAACATATAATTCAACTCGGTGAAATGTATTATGTTATCTCAAATTTTAGTCATATAGTTTAGCGAGTATCAATAAATTAATATTATGATTACTAATCAATGTAGATAAAATAATGTGTAAATAAAAATAAAAATTCACAACAATCATACACATTGACACATAGATTTTTAATGTGGAAACCCTACTAAGGGAAAAAACCACCTAGGACTGGTAACCCAAAATATTTCACTCTTCTGAGGTGAGCTTGGTTAAGAGCCAACAATATTAAAGGTTACAATGCACACTGTTAAATGTGACATGGTTAGAGGATTTAAAACTAGCAGTTCTCTCTTGACCATGCATTCACTATGGTGTCATCAAGAAAACACTCAACATTCATTACAATGTCATAATAAAGACTTTCACGTCCTAGTCATTTAAGATACTGATCTGTAACAATGGTTAAACTAATACACTAATGATCTGATTCAAATACAACTCTATTTTGCATATTTTCTGATATATTCTAAGTACATAATACCTCTAATCAATTTTTTCACTTCATTTCATCTAATTCTTCATACTCTGTTCTGCTCGGTAATTCTCTTTCCTCTGTTGCTTGGTAATGTTTGCAAAAAATGCTCAGTTCCGTCTTTAACCTGTTTGATCAGTCATGCTTAAAATTTTCATGTGTGCATCAGGTTTAATTGAAAATCAATCTCTTGTATCTTATATGGACATCATAACTCATTTAATTTCTATCCTTCAAATTTTTCTGCTTAATCTCCATCGTTGATTTTTCCACTGAAACCTTCATCAAGAGTTGTGTTAAAAGCATGTTTCAATCTTCGTCATCTGATCTTCCTTGAATTTTCATAATAGTTTGATCAACATAAAATAACTAATAATTTACCTCAGAATCATCAATTCCAAGCTCAACATTCAAGTCGACCTCAATTTGATTAAATTACTCGGTTAATACCATGTTGTGTCGGCGATCCCTAGCTCGATTATTACTATGCTCGGTATACACTGTGTTTTTTATGGGGACATCTATCTCACAAGATCTTTCTTTCTCTTCTCAAGGCCTTTCCTATGAGCTTACTAGGGTCCTTCTCTCTACCATAACCAGAGGAAACTCCTATGGTCCGTCTACTCCAACTAGATCTCTCCACCAACTTCAAACTCTCACCAATCCTTCCCTACTCAATAGTGCATCCATAGGATCAATTCAAGTACCTATGCTCCCAAACTATTCTTGGAAATAGAAATAGGCATTCACACTATTTCCCTTCACCTTCAATCCATCTTGACTCATTTTTATAGTTTCTTTCATAGTTTTCCCATCAAGTTCATTCTTTCCTATTTTATAGGCCTTGTAGCCTTTTATCCCAATTAGGCCTCCTAAAACCACCAAACATGGAATATATTCCAATCCACCTTAACAACCCACCAAAATTACTATGGATTCTTTGTAAGGACCTCCTAGGCTTCAATATTTCCTAGTTCTTAGGTCTCCATGTTGATCGTACATAGGACTTTCAACAAACCTCTACTTTTAAGGGTTTCTAGGGCATGTAAACTAGTCTAACTTCTTTGGTGTCACTAAGTACTCTAATGGATTCCTCTAAAATTCTCCTTGAAACGACATATCCTTGTCACATTCCCCTACATTCTAAAACTCATGATTGGCACAAATCATTCCATTAAACAAGGCTTCTTGGCTCTGCAACTGTGCAAACTCCTAACTGGATACCTCTGTACTTGCCTAGGGCCTACTTGCAAAAATAGCTCCCCTACATTAAAAAAAACCCCAAAGAAAAATTTACACTATGTATAGATTTTCCTTATTGATTCCAAGTGGCCATTAAGATTCAACCACAAGAACTCAAGAAGGAGCCATATTTACATGGTTAACCTTGTTTAGGACAACGAACTAGAAGAACTTAAACAATTTACAAAATGACAAAGAAATGAACCAAATTCTCAAATAAACTCCACAAATATTAATTACATAACAATAACTAACACTTCAATGCATTGCAGTAGACCATTCAATTCATTAAGGTTAGATGAAGGCTCAAAACTAGTCTCTGTATCACCAAAATAGTGCTTCCACTAAGACAGTCCATACACTCTGACAACCAACCCTTCAATTAGGTTTTGGGTAACCTTATATAGTCCATCCACACATTCTTAGACCCTAAGGTTGGTATTTTTATCCATTAAATACCGAAGACAACATTCTAGGAAATGTTGTCATGACAACTTTGCAAATTTGCAAAGTTGTCATGAGCAACTTTGTCTTGCAACTACTCTAAATTTCTTGAATTGATCCAAAATAATTCCATTGGATCTTAAATCACCTAAAAACAACAAAATAACATATGTCCCTTCATTTTTGGATCTTGGTCATTGTTTGACCTACTTTGACATTTCTAGTCACCTATTTCAAAACTGACTACCTAGGACCTTCTTGGACTTAATAAAAGACAACACTTAATAAATCCTATTTACACACACACACACACACACACTTTGGGACTTTATCTTAGTCCTTATTCCTTGGTGGTTTTCTTGAGCTACCTAAAAGCCAAAATTAAAACTAGGATGAAACTAAGACACTAAGGTGCTCCTAGACCATTCTCCCCCTGCAACAAGAAATTCATGGTACCTGAGGTGTGATGAGCTCCAGGATAATGCCACGCTTCTTGAAATAACCCTCTACTATCCAAGTAGCCTCTAATTCAGGTTGATGCTTCCATTTCACTGGGTGCTCCATGTAGGTGTTGTGTCTATTGTTTTTCTTCACTCTATAATCTAGAACCTTCTCAGCTTGACACTTGATCTGATCTGCAACTTTGTCTTCTTCCATATCCTTAGTCACCTCTATACAATACTCTTTCTTATCTATCTCTGAACCCTTGTACTCAGTCAGATCCTTCACATTAAAAATGGAAGAAATGGACATCTCCTTCGGTAAGTCTAACTTGTATGCATTCAATCCATACTTATCTAACACCATGCATGGGAAAATTATTTTCATATGTATCTTGCTTTGTATGCCTTTTTTTAGTCTATCTATTTTCAAAAAAACCATCACCAAGTCTCCTACCTCTAACTATAAGTCTCTTCTCTTTTCATCTACCTTAGCCTTAAGCTTCTAATTTTCTTCCATTAGTGTTTTCTTAACCTTCTCATGGACCTCTCTCATAGACTGAGAAAATTCATCTGTATTTCCATTGATCCCTTCATAGGCTTTCAAGTCCCTAAGTTCAAGAACACCCCTTGGATGTAATCCATACACAACTTGAAATGGACTCTTTCCTGTAGTCCTATTGGTACTATCATTATAGGAAAACTCTGGTTGTGGGATGAATTGTTCCCATCCTTGCCCAAATTCCATGGTTAGACACCTCAATAAGTTACCAAGAACTCTATTAATTCCCTATGTATGCCCATCCATTCGAGGATGATATGCAAATCTATGTTCCAAGTTGGTTCCCAATCTCTTCCTAAGTTTTTTCTAGAAGTTCCCCATAAATGTCACATCCCTATCTGATATAATACTAGTTGGTAAACCATGTATCCTTACTATTTCCTTAAAGAAAATATGGGCAATGTGACTAGCATTATGTGTTGTTTTACATGGGATAAAGTGACTCATCTTACTAAATTTTTCCACTACCAAAAACACACTATCCAAACCAATTGGTGTTCTAGGTAACCCCGTTATAAAGTCCATACTTATGCACTCTCAAGGCCTATTTGGGATTGGCAATGGCTGATAGATCCCTACATTTGAAGATGTTCCTTTTTCCTTTTGACATACCCCACATTTCTCAACATACCTCCTTACATACTTCTATATTTTAGGTCAATGATAAAATCTCTCCACTAGATCTAGGGTCTTGTTTAGCCCAAAGTGCCCACTCAAACTATCATTATGCTTCTCTTGAATGAGTTTCTCCCTCATGGAACCCCTTGGAACACATAGTTGTTTCCCCTTAAACAATAAACCATTTTGCAATGTATAGTCAGCATATTCACTATAGAAATGATTATCAAAATCAGTGTATACCTTGTAGATCTCCGAGAAATCTACATCTTGTTCATATAGATCCTTGAATCCTTCAATTCCTATACTCTACAACTTTACTTCTTGGACAGTGAGAAATATCCTACTAATTTCATCTATAACTTTTTTGTTTACTCCCTTCTTGTGATTGATTATGAAGGTGTATGATTTCTGAAATTCCATTTACTTTATGTGTCTCAAACTGAGCTTCTCTTCTGTGTTTATGTAGTTTAGAGATTGGTTGTCTGTGTATACAAACAATTCTTTTGGCAACAAATAGTGCCTCCACTTCTTAGGATCTTGTACCAGAGCATAAATCTCTAAGTCATAAGATGATTATCTTTACTTTGCCTCATTTAACCTTTCACTAAAGAAGGCTACTAGCCTCCCTTCTTGGCTTAGGAATACACCCACCACTATGTTCCTAGCATCACATTCTACAATGAACAATTTTTCAAAACTTGGGAGAACTAGAATGGGTTGTGTAGCCACTTCCCTTTTTAACCTTTCAAATCCTTCATTGGCTTCCTTGGTCCATATGAACTTTGGCTTGACTCCTCCTTTTATTGTATCAAGGACAGGTGCACAAATTTCACTAAACCTTCTCACAAACTTCCTATATAATTGTGCCAAACTATGGAAAATTTTCACTTTTTTCCCTATCCTAGGAGTAGGCCAACTTAAGATGGCTTCAACCTTACTTTAATCCATTTTCAAATTATCTTGTGAAACTACAAATCCTAAATAGATAAGTTCTTATTTCACAAATTCACTTTTCTCAAGGTTAATGGTTAGCTTCTCTTCTTGGAGTTTCTTCAACACAATGTCTAGGTGTTTCATATGCTCTTCCTTGGTTTTACTAATGATGAGGATATCATCTAGGTAGACTACTACAAATACACTTATGTAATCCTTCAAGACTTCATTCATGACCCTCATAAAAGTACTAGGTCCATTTGTAAGCCCAAATGACATTACTAACCACTCATAGAGTCCCTTTGTGGTTTTAAAGGAAGAATTCCAATCATCCCCCTCTTTCATCCTAATTTGATAATATCCACTCTTAAGGTCCATTTTTAAAAATTACTTAGCACCCCCAAGACAATTTATCAAGTCTTATATTCTAGGAATAGGAAATCTATACCTAATTTTTATCTTATTTATTGCCCTAGAATCAGTGCACATTATCCACTTACCTTCCCTTTTTAGGAGCTGATGCCACTGGAATAGCACATGGGTTGATGCTCTTTCTTATCAAACCTTTATCCAAAAGCTCTTTAACTTACCTTTCAATCTCCTTGTTCTAATCTGGTGTCATCTTGTAAGAAGCTTTGTTTGACAATGATGCCCCTAGCACAAAATCAATCTGATGACTGATTACTCTCTATGGAGGTAGTGTAGCTAGTGTCCCATCACATATGATGTCCTTGAACTAATCCAACAACTATCTGATTTCTGTAGGCATAGGTGTCTATTTGTGTGTCTCTTCCTCCTTTGTTTTCACCAAGAGAGCATAGCCAATTTCTTCTTCCTCCTTCATGTCTTTTAGGAATTATTTTCCACTCATTAAGAGAGAATTTGTAACCTTCCTCTCCACTATATCTTCTTGTATCAATGACTGTATCCTATAAGTGACTCCATTCTTCTGGAATGAGTACTTATTCTCCTTGCCATGGTGGACTTCTTCTCTATCATATTGCCATGGTCTATCCAGTAATAGTTGGAAAGCATCCATTGGTAGCACATGAGAAAGTATCTTGTCTTGATAATTTCCTATGGTGAAATCAACCCATACTTGTTCATTGACCAATATTTTTTGTCCCTTGTTCAACCAAGTTACATTGTAGGGATAAGCATGAGGTATCTTGTTCAACTTCAACTTATGCACTTCCTCCTCAGAGATCACATTATTTATTGAACTTGAGTCTATGAGGACTCTACGCACCTTGTCAATTATTTTGCACTTCACCTTGAAGAGTGCCCTCCTTTATTTGTGTTCATCCTTGTTAGGTTCTTTAATCAAGATTCTCCTAAGCATTAGGCTTTCTCCTTTCTCTAAATAAAGACTTACCGCAGAATTTTTAGTACTATCTTCTTCTTGCACATATGCAATTTTCTTCTCTCCTTATTAAGATGATAGATTATCTAAACATCTATAGGTAGGGTGACCTAACTGTCCATAGTTATAGAATTTCATTGAATAAAAATGTGAGCTTCTTCCAAAACCACCATATCTACCTCTTCCACCATGGTGATAACTTCTTCCTCTACCATAGCCTCCTCTATTGTTTGACTCATTTTTTTTATCAATGATCTTAGAGTCTCCTTGACCCCTGGTGTCATTGCTTCTTCCACTGGAACCTCCTTTATGTCCTCCTCTAGAGTCTCTACCTCTTCCTCTACCCCTAGATCTTGTATCTTGATTCTTTCTAATTTTTTCTTCCACCTTAAGGGCCATTTGAAAACAACCATGGATAGAAGTTAAGGTAAAGAGGCTTAGTTCCTCTTGAATGTTCCACCTAAGTCTATTGAGATACCTAGCTACCTTGATGCTTTATATCTCTTGCACTCTGGACCTAAGGTATAATTTCTGAAATTCTTCTATGTAGGTAGCCACATCTAAGTCCTTTTGTATGAGATTATGTCTCTTTTTATGCAGTTGGATTTCATAATCCTCTGATAGGTAATTTCCTTTTACCTTAGCCACCATAGCATTCCAATTTACTATTGGGTTCTTCCCTTCTCTTTCTCTTTCCTCTTGCAAGAACTTCCACCAAGTTAGTGCTTGTCCTCTCAATCTTGACTTATCTATCTTCACCTTTTGTGCCTCTATAATCCCATCACATTCAAAGTGATTATCCATGCCTTCAACCCATTCCATCACCAATTATGCATCCATCTAGCCAGAGAACACATGGATACCTTCTAATGCTTTACCACTTAGTGCTTTAAGGGCTTTGAGGAAAGGTTCCTTAGGTAGTGGAGGGTCTAGTTATGGTTCCACATTCTCTTCAATATTAGTCTTTCCTTTATCTTTATCCTCTTCTAACTATTGTTTCACCTTACTTGTAGTCTCTGTAACTTCTACAAATTTGTGCTTCATTTCCTCCATATCTTCTTCTAGGAGTCTTTTCTTTTCTTTCTATTCTGAGAAATCTCTTGCCAATTCTGCATTTATCACCATGGTTCTCTCAACAATTGATTCACACACCTCTAACATGCACACTCACTTCCCAAGCCTTTCAATGGCTCTGATACTAATTTGATGGGGAGATCTATCTCAAAAAAAATTTCTTTCTCTTATCAAGGCCTTTCCTATGACCTAACTAGGGTAATTCTCTCTACCCTAACCAGAGGAAACTCCTATGGTCCCTCTACTCCAACTAGATTTCTCCACCAACTTCAAACTCTCTCAATCCTTCCCTACTCAACTGTGCATCCATAGGCTCAATTCAAGTACATATGCTCCCAAAATATTCTTGGAAATAGAAATAGGTGTTTACACTATTTCTCCTTGACCTTCAATCCATATTCAATCATTTTGATAGGTTCTTTCATAGTTTTCCCATCAAATTCATTCTTTCCTATTTTCTAGGCCTTGTAGCCTTTTTATCCCAATTAGGCCTCCTAACACCACCAAACTTTGAATATCTTCCAATCCACCTTAACAACCCACCATATTAATTGTGGATTATTTCTAAGGACATCCTAGGCTTCAATATTTCCTAGGTCCTAGGTCTCCATGTTTGTACATAGGACTTTCAACAAACCCCTATTTTTAAGGGTTTCTAGGGCATGTAAACTAGTCTAACTTATTTTTTCTCAATAAGTACTCTAATGGATTCCTCTTAGCTTATCCTTGAAACCACATATCCTTGTCACATGCCCCTACATTATCCAACTCTATATTGGCACAAACCAATCAATTAAACAAGGATTCTTTCCTCTGCAACTTTGCAAACTTCTAACCAAATACTTTTGTACTTGCCTAGGGTCTTCTTACAAAAAATAGATCCCCTACATATAAAAAACCCTAAATAATTATTACACTATGTACAAAGTTCCCTTCTTGATGCCAAGTGGCCATTGAAATTCAACCATGAGAACTCAAGAAGGAGCCATATTTACATGGTTAACCCTGTCAGGGAACCAAAAGAACTTAAAGAATTTACAAAATGAAAAGTAAATGTACCAAATTCTCAAATCAACTCCATAGATCATAATTAAATAAAAATAACTAAAACTTCAATGCATTACAGTAGACCATTCAATCCATTAAGGTTAGATGAAGGCTCAAAAGTAGTCTTTGTATCACAAAAACAAGGCTTCCACTAAGACAGTCTACACACTCTAACAATCGCCCCTTCAATTAGGGTTTTGGTAACCTTATATAGTCCATCCACATGTTCTCAAACCCTAAGGTTAGGATTTGGACCCATTGTATTAGGCAACATTCTAGGAAATGTTGTCATGACAACTTTGCAAAGTTGCAAAGTTTTCATGAGTAACTTTTGCAACTTTGTCTTGCAACTACTCTAACTTGCTTAGCTCAATTCAAAATCATTCCATTAGATCTGAAATCACCTAAAAACAAAAAAAATTACATCTATCCTTTCATTTTGGGATCTTGTTCATTGTTTGACCAACTTTGACTTTCCTAGTCACCTATTTCAAAACTAACTGCCTAGGACCTTCTTGGACTTAACCAAAATCAACACTTAACAACTCCTATTTACACATACATATTTGGAATTTATCTTAGTCCTTATTTCTTGGTGGCTTTCTAGAACCACGTACAAGCCAAAATTGAAACTAGGATCAAACTAAAGAAGCTAGAATCAACATGAGACAATTGCTTGATGAAAGAAAGGGTATGGCAACTCAGAGCAATGAAAAAGATTATCTAGAAGAAGAGATTATAGATTTCTTTGAGTCTTTAGGATCAATTACAAGAAAATCATCAGATACATCAAAAGAGAACACCACAAATCTAAAGGAGATCAATCAACATATGAAAAAGCGAATAAAGTGTTGGAGATTTGATTCTGAGCAGTTGATTGATTGTATGTTTGTCATTGATGACAACATATAATACACAAAAGTAATTCTATATGTACTTATCCATATGATGACATGAAGACCAGCGTGGATAGATACATGTTGTTGAAATGCTTACTATGCTATGTTCATACACGTAGACCCAGATATGAAGTTTCAGTAAAGATATGTAATTCTATTATTGATGGTTACAGTTCTGGAGGAATAATGGTTTAAGGCTGATGTATGTAACATGTTGATCGAGTTGCACCTATCTTCAGGATATGTGTGTGTATATTCATGATGAGTTATGAGTTTTTGATTTTAATCTAAATGCGCTAAACGTGTTTCAAGAAGATTACAATGTTATGGTCAATTTAGTGAAGCGACGCATCTATTCAGCATTGACTTGCATGGTTGTAATTATGCTTGTGCACTTAGTAAAGCTGACAAAGATGTTATGAAGAGTTGTCTAACAGGTCCCATGAACTCAAACTTGGTGTATGTACTTATAGAAGGTCATTTGTGATAAGAAGAGTTGCAAAAGCTAGAGATTGACAAGCAGATCAGAGTGTTGATACAACAGAGCTATATATATCATATGTTGATAATATAGATGTTTATGTTGAAGCATTCAGAATTTAGATTAGATTGTTATATTTCTTTACAAGAGTTTAAAGCATCGGTGCATAAAAGGAATAGATCAGACAAGCACTGTCACAAACATTAGTTCACCTTGTTGATACAATGTGTATCAAATATCCAAAAGGTTGTAGCCTTCACCACTTGGACAGTGAGCCCACCACCCCTAACAAGGTTATTATAAAAGACTCCTAACAGGGTCTGACCCTTAACTAGGTCAACTATACTACTACATTGTATTGAACAAATCCTAATAGGGTTGAACAATCTTTTAACAGGGATTACTATAAACAGTATAGTTCTTTGTGGGTACTAATTCCCAGCAGGGTTTTTACCATTTCATTTCCCTGTAATCAAATTGATGTGTTTTGTAATGTGTTATCTGAATGTGCATTTAATTTATATCAGACATAATTAATAAGTACTAAAGATTTAAAGTTGCAGATAGTTGATTCACCCCCCACCCTCTCAGTTATCTCTAAAGTATTCTAACAATTGGTATCAGAGCCAAGTGCCTTGGAGAAGAAGCCTAACAACTTAAGGTAGATCAAATGGCATGCTTCAGAAAAGACAACCCTAAGTTTGATGGAGAGAACTATTTGGATTGGAAGAACAAAATGATAACACATCTACAGTGCATTGGATTTGAGATCTTTGAGATTGCTACATAAGAGGTTGTAATTCCATCTCTAAAAGACCTTGCAAAGGATGATGCTACTAGAAGACATAAGGAAACATTTACCAATAATGCAATTTCCAAAGAAGCCCTAATCAATGCCTTATCTAATAGTGAATTTTCAGAAATCAAGAAGATTGACAGAGCATATATCATATGGAAGTATTTAGAAGACATGTTTGAAGGAGATGTTCAAGAAAAGAATGCACGCAAGAAGACATGGAAGAAGAAATACAACAGCCTTGAGATGTTTCCTAAAGAGAAAATTAGAGCTTATAATCAGAGGATAAATGAAGCAGTATCTGGAATCAGAAACAATGGAGGAGAAATATTAGAAGAAGATATAATGGATAAGTTACTAACCACCTTGACATCAGACTATGAAAACAAGATCAGTATTCTAGAAGAAACTATGCAATTTTCACAAGACTTCAAGAGAGAGACTTTGATCAACAAACTTTCTACATTTGAGATATCAAGATTGAAGACTAAGCCCAAGAATGAAATAGCCTTCAAAGCTTCAATCCATGGTAAGAAATCCTCACACATCTCTAGTCATAATGAGAATGAAGAAACTGATGAAGAACTAGAAGCGATAATTGCCATGATTGCTAAAAGACAAAAGAAAGGAAAAGGAAAGTATGAAGGATAGCTTCCATTCAAGTGTTTTTCATGTAATAAGATTGGTTGGTTTGCATCTAAGTGTCCCACAAGAGTCAAGAAGTTCAGATCTGATTACAAACCTAAGTATAGAAAATAATGTTACCATGCTGAAGAAGGTGTAACTGATGAAGATTCAGGAGAAGATGAAATTGGATTCATTGCCCTTAAAGACATGGAAAGGATGCTCAAAGATATGGACATTGTAGATAAAGAAGATGATCATGAATTAGCCTTAATTTCCAAAGCAGATGTCAGAACTGATTGGATCATTGACAGTGTTTTCTCACACCACATGACAGGTGACAAAAATAGATTTGTTCATCTAGACAAATACAAAGGTGGTATGGTTAGATTTGGAGGTAACACTCCTAAACCTATCATAGGAAGGGGTTCCATCACCTTGGATGGAAAGAACAAGATAGATGATGTTCTATATGTTGATGGATTACATCATAACTTACTGAGTGTTGGACAACTACTTGACAAAGGCTATCATTTGGAGTTCAAGGACAACAAGTGCATTATTAGCAACAAGGATGGAGACATGATTGCATCAGGCTCCAAAATAAAAGGTAATTTTTTTCATCTTAATTCTGATGTAAGTTGTTTTATTGCAAAAGCGGATGACAATTGGTTATGACACAAGAGACTTTGTCATATCAACTTTGATAATATAGTAAAGATCAATAATATCAAGGCAATTAGAGACCTACCAAGCATTGCAAGACCAGTTGACACAATTTGCAGGGAATGTGTTATGGGTAAACATGTAAGGATTTCCTTTAGAAGCAAGCAGACCTCAGCTGAAAACAAGTTGGACTTAGTGCATACAGATTTATGCGGTCCTACTCAAACAAGATCATACTATGGTGAAAGGTACTTTATTTTATTTTTTGATGATTTTTGTAGGATGATGTGGGTTGCATTCTTAAAGGAGAAATTAGAAGCCTTTGAGAAGTTCAAAATATTAAAAGCTAAGGTTGAGAATGAATCTGGACTAAAACATAAATGTTTAAGATCAGATAGAGGAGGAGAATTCACCTCTGACCAGTTCTATGACTACTATGAAGAACATGGAATAAAAAGGCAGTTGAGTGCCCCTAGAAAACCTCAGCAAAATGGAATTGCAAAAAGGAGAAAAAGGATTATACTTGATACACTGCACACCATGATGATTAAAGGAAAAGTGGCACACACCTATTGGAGAGATGCAGTGAACACAACATTGTATACTATCAATAGAACACAATTGATACTAGGCATGGACAAGACACCCTATGAACTTTGGTTTGGTAATGTACCCATAGTAAAATATTTTAGAATATTTGGCAGCAAGTGCTACATCAAGAGAGATGACAGTGTTGGTAAGTTTGATGCTAGAAGTGATGAAGGTATTTTTCTTGGTTACTCTAGAAAAACCAAAGCTTACAGATGTTTCAATTTAAGATTAAAGAAGATAATTGAAAGCACGCATATTAAGATTGATGAAAAGTTTATGATTCAAGAGAGGTACTATGAATATGCACCTCTGATTAAAGAAGAATAGAGACCTAACAGAATAGATACTATGATTGAAGAAATGTTTGATTTCATTGATGTCTCATGCAATGACCCTGATTCAAGCAATGAAGAACAACAAATTACAGAGGAAGAAGTCACACCTAAGGTTCCTGTTATTGCTTTTTCTTGCAACACTTACTTAATGATGACAATATACCTGGTATACTTGAATGTAACCTCTTTTAGGCAAGAGAAAGGCTAATTTCTAAGGATTGGATAATATCCTTCTTCATTTTTGAGCTCCACAGACTCAGGCAGGTTTTACCTTTCAAAGATTATTGATCTTTCAGCCTATGTATTTGGTGGATTGTTTCATTCACTTGTTATGAACCTAAAACCTCACTGCAACAACTTATAGAATACTTTAGAGATTGCAATAATTGTTCTAAAACAAAGTATTTATAAGCCAGGATATGGTTTTGAGAACATAAACCAGTGAGACAAGGATTTCCATCCTTCTTCCTTTTGATTTTAGGAGGGATAACCTAATGATTCACTCTCTAAAGAATCAACAAAGTGGACACTATCCTGCTGATATAATTCCTTAATGAGTTCAACTCATTTGTTGTAAAAACTAGATAAAATTGATTAATTTGTGTATAACTAAATGGAGAAAACACTTGCTCAGCAAACTCTAGATCAGCGCATATTCCTTGGGCAAAGAGTTAATGAAAACATATGTCAACAATAAGAAACTTTAATGTAATACTGAAGAATGCCTTACAAACTTCATACAATCCAAATTGGATGCCTTACAAACAATCTACTCAACTCAATACTTGTTCATTAGATCTTCACAACTATGTCCCGCTCTTTGAAATCATTTACAAAATTTAACTCTCACCTTGAGAAAGACTCACAAATGATTAGACACACTACCTTGTAGTAGGTATATTTTAGATGCCTTACAAATGAACTATACTAGAGCATAAACCACAGTTAAAAGAGATAAGAAAACAATGAGTAGGAACTATACTATATTCTCATTAATCCAAGTTGTTTCCAGATATCCAGACAATAAACTCAAGAACTAAAGATGAAAAATAAATAATCTTTACAAAAAAAATTTGCAAACCAAAATGGTAACTTGTACTGAACCAAACAAATATAGGAAAAAGAACAAGACTAGGAACCTCCACAGGAACCAAAATAGAAACCTAAAATCAAAACCCCCAGAAAAGAAAAGAGAAGAGAAGATATAGAAGAAGGAGAAACCCTAATCTTTCTGAGCAATCAACACCTGCCTCTCCTCAAATCTAATCTTTTACTCATCTTTCCAAGTCTTCAAAATATCTGAACCTTCTGGGTGACTTCACAAATCTGGTTTTACCTTCAAAATATCTCTTTCATTCTTCCATTGAAAATTCCACCAAATCTGATTTCATCTGCAAAATATCTTTGAAAATTTGATACTATTTGCCTTTGAAAATCTGATTTCAAAATTTGACTATAAACCCTCCGGGAAAACCTTTCCTGAAAACATTGCAATAAAATATTATGCATTTTTTCTCATTTTCCTATGTAGATCTGATTCCAACTTATCCATCTCAAATTTGCATCAATCCTCTGAGAATCTGATTTCCAAATATCTCTGAAAAAATCTGCTTATCTTTCTATTTATAAAAATCTCCAGGAATGCATATTTCTAATATTTGAGATAAATACCTTGAAAACTCTACATCTAAACATTTCAAACTTTGCACATATTTAAATTCTTTTGAAAACTTTATTTTTTGCACTATAAGCCCAGAAGTCACAAGAAATTGACATGTGGCACATGTGGACTAGCTATTATAAACTGGCTTTTTAACTGTCCTTTAACCTTGGGTTCACATTTTCTTCCCTGTCTCTAAGTCACTGATTAATTTTAACTCATCTATCAACCTTCGACGACCACGTGACAACCACAGTCTCACAGTCGCGAGCAATTTTTATCTCATTCGTCAAGTAGGGTGACCTCACGATTGGCATCTGGCGGCTAATTCCTATCTGGTGACCATGCAACTAGTGGCCATCTCCATGTCACAACAGTCATCTTTGGCACTTGGCTACTTCGCGACCGACCATTAGCGGTTAGTCACCAAGTCTTGGTGGTTAACTCTATCATCTTCTGACTATGTGACTAACCACTAGCAGTTAGTGACCAAGTCTCTGAATCCTGGTGGTCTATTGCAATTTTTCTCCTGACTGAGTGACTGGGTCCTTCTCGCAACCATGCGACCAGAGCCAAGTGTCCATTTTTTGTCAAAATTTACCTTCCTTCATTTTTAGGCACAGAAACTGAGGTAGTCAGATGAGTGGGCACATGCAGATAGCCTCCTCACCTTCCTTCAAATTACTATGTTTGCATTTTTCCATATAAACATTTCAGAATTCCACAACAAGATGAATGTGGGAAAATTCATCTCATGGTTTTAAAGCCATTTTTGAACTTCATCTCAAATTACTATGGTTTGTCCATAGTTCCATTCCTCCAGCCCTCAAAGACCCACCAAGAGCCTCTAGGCTCTCTTATTTACATATGATGTATACATTTTAACATATAAAGATCAAAAATGCCCTCTGTAGAGTGAATGTGGGACATAGGAAATACACTGTTTTTGACTTTGCTGAAGGTTTCCACTGGGATCTGCTCATCATTTGCACTCTTTTATTGCAAATGGAAACCATGAATGTTTTCCAGTGATCAAGATACCACTTCCTATGGAGTAACAACTGCAAATTAATCTTTAAATTATTTGAAAAAACTTCCTTCCTCTGCTATAGCAGCCTCTTGGAAAAGCTTATTTGCAATGTAATTTGATTTAACATTTCAAAATCTGCTACTTCCCTCCTTCAATACTGTTGCATAGGATATAATGCAATGAAGATTATGTCATGCATTTCCCAAATTAGTAAATTCATTTACCATGTTTTAAATATCCAATATTACATCTCTTGCACTGGCATTCTGGGATTTCAGTTTGTAAATCTTTTAAACATACATTTAAAACAACCTCCATGCAATGGATTTTGCGCAGCCCATAGCTTAGTGACTTCAATCATTGAAAATAAAATATCTTTAAAAACCTCAGATACTATACTCTGTGTAGACTCATCTCACTATACCTGTTTATAATAAAAACATTGTTTAAAAACCCCAATGCATTCTTTGATTTAAATGCTTTCAAAACAAAAATAGTCTTCTACCTTTCCAAACTAGGCACAGGCTATTCACAAAAAGATGCACATTGTTTGAATGTTTTTGGGAAGACAAAACATCCCCCACAATCTACGCAGGATAATGCCATCAATTTAAAATTTTAAACATCTGCATAGTATCCAACACAGCCTCCAACTTAGCGCAGACTCTCAGCAATGAAGGATACACTTTACAATGTTTAAAACTTCCTTGAAACCTCCTTAAAACTTGGTGCTAGCTCTCTACAATCTCCATGCTGGATTTACATGGCATCTGCAATGAATGTTTTGACTCCTCCATTCTCCCTAATATACTATGCAACCTGTGGAGAATAGCACTAGCAGAATTCATTCTACTTGGGCTCAACTTCCTTTTCAGTGCAGTCATTCACCTAGTGCTTTGCACTTGTTTGGATATTTAAAACAAAATTTCTCCTTAATGCCCACGCCGGCTTTGCATAACATCCACAATGAATGTTTTGACTCCTTCCAATGCAATATTAATTGCTTTCATTTTTAAAACATTTTCTTTCCCTTTCAAAATCAATGCAAAAACTGAATTAGCTTGGCAATGTGCTTGTCTGTGCTTCTGGATTCCTCTTCGTGCTTCTCACAATTTGATTTGGTGTTGCAACTCTACACAATCCACTGACAATCAATATATAGGTAACCTTGTATCTGCAAAACATCATGTTTTTCAATCCTTCATACATTATTAAAATTAACCCTTCTCCATTTTATATTCCCT
The DNA here is from genome assembly GCA_018584345.1 of Thuja plicata. Classification (NCBI taxonomy): domain Eukaryota; kingdom Viridiplantae; phylum Streptophyta; class Pinopsida; order Cupressales; family Cupressaceae; genus Thuja; species Thuja plicata. The sequence continues at coordinate 965,976 of MU224184.1, forward strand.
GGTGCTTCAATTTATAGTTCCAATGCCTTAAATATGTAATCACCTCTTTTAAGTAGAAACTACTATGCCAATTATCTCAAGACATCAAACAAGCAACTTTGCAATCATTTTTGCAAATTGAACCTTTAAATGGCAACTGGCTTCCTGGGACTGGTCTCAAAAATTCACTGAAACAAGTAAACTAACTCTGGCATTTGGCAAAATGATTCATTGATTACCATTGAAGACATATGCAGAAGGAATTCACCAGATTTGTCTTCAGGCACAAGATATAACAGTGCAAACTTAGCTTTCCAGAAAACTACATAGGTACAAATGCAGAAACAACATAAATTCCTTTCAGATTGACCCTTACAAATACATTGAAACAAGTTCTAAAATTTCACCATTAGGTCACATAGTAAATTCATATGCAATGAAAATTTTCCCACAATCAGACCCTAAAAATATCTTTCAGATAGAAAGATATCACTTATGCAAAATGGCCATTCTAAAAACTTAACTCTTTTCCACACTACAAACTGAACAAACTACCTCCGAAACTGCATTCATAGGGTCATCAAAAAGATCTTTCAGAAACACAACCTCTAGAGCCTAAATGAATGTCATATGTGGAACATGAATCCTCAATTTTTCTCCTCTAGAAACAAACCACTTAACTGATACCAATCTGCAAAATTAGCACCCTAACCCTTTTCTGAACTTAAACCATGCAAATATGCAAGAAACTGATTTCGATTTCAATTGGAAAAGTGATCAACTGGATTGATCAAGAATTGGAAATCCTCAAAGGGGCTCATTCCTATGTCTATAATTAATATCCACATGTAATTATGTCTGTCCTTGAACTGGGTGAAAATAAGGAAAGCACAAAGTATGCCATTTAATTTTGTATTCCATATTTTCAGAGAAACCTTAATAAATAAGAAATGGAAACGCTCTGCAAAAGTGGATAAATGGATTGGTAGGAATCTATAAATCTTCAAATAGGTGCATTCCTATGTTTAAAATATGAGGTAAAACTTAATTATCCAAAATGTTCACCAGGGTTTAGATTTTCAAGACCCCAAAGTAGGTCACTCAGAAAACTGCATTTGACAGTTTGGCACACTGATAGAAACTGCAAACAGAATGGGCTTATCAAACTGACAAAATGGAGCTGTCATAACTTGATGACAGATACTCAAGCAGTATTTTACCTCTGTAATAGGATACAAAAGGATATTTTTCAATTAGGTCACTAGGTCAAAAGTTATAACCTGTCAAACTAGGCTATTCAGAATTCTGATTAATTGCACAATGCATGATAATAGTAGATCACCAACTTTGAGGGATTTGAAATCTAGTCAAAACATATCGAAATGACTTGGAATTCAAAAAATAGGTTCTCTGATACACATACTCAATATCTCCAAAGTGGTGAGTCATGACACATTTCTGGGTGCAAGATATTCAAAAGCAAACTAGGCACCGAACAACAAAATGACACAGCAAAAATGCAGATCTAGGTGACCACCTCAAAATGACTACTCCTTTAACATGTCAAAATTGGAATTCAGGAGTTGGGACCCACTGCATATATCAAATGAAAGTCATTAAATCCTCTTCCCAATTTGTACCTCATGAAAATGATCCAGGCACCCTTTTCAATCATTCTAACTGAGCTTTCTCACCAATTTTTCAAGGGTATTCACTTTGCTTAACTAAAAAATTTAACATGGTCACTCCAAATTTGTTCCAAATTTAGGAGTACCAACAGTGGCTCTAACTAAGGATGGTTAAATGCAAGTTTACACTAAGAACCACAGATCTCTGGAGTAGTAGACCACCCAAAAACATCAAATTAGATTTTACCCTTTTCTCTTTCTCGTTACACCTCTCAAAACTTTTCTCTTTTCTCAAAAATGGGGAAACCTCCTACTGAAAGCAAAAACACAACTGAAAGGGAAAGAAACTGTACAACATGTACATTATTTACAAAAAACCTCAAACATCTCGACAACTGAAATCAACACTTGCCTCTGTCATAAACCTGATTTTCATTTACATTTTCCAGAGGTAAGCTAAAAGTATCATTGATATCATTTTTACCAATTTCATGTACACCTACAATCTCCTTGTTTGGAAAAAAATAACTCTCTTCATTTTCATAGTGCATGTAAAAACTAGACACACTTTCCTTATCTTGTTTACTATGAAAATATACATGAGCATGCTTATGAACACTAATATCAAACTGAAGTTCATCCTCATAAACTGATTTATGTATGTTATCAATCACAAATATAAAGTACTCAAACTCTACTTCACCAAATGAGTCATATATGTCATGAATTTGTAACTCACCTTATGTGTCCAACCGGTAGTCAAATGAGTAATCAGACTTGTATACACACATGTCATCAACATCAGCCTCAAAAATTACTCCACAATTTTTTAGTGTATCTTCACAATCACACACTGAATCAGCAACAACATGAAAGTAATCATCATAAAACTTGTTATCACATGCCAGCTGATTTTGAAAAATTACTTGATCATATCTTTCATCAGCAAACACAACATTTTCAACATAATCATGGTCACAACTACAAGAGAAGAAATCTGATTTCTTTTTGCAGTATAACATTGTATCATCATCAAAATCATAACTAACCAAATCTAAAGCTTCATCATGCTTTTCAAAAAATAGATTGATAATCTCATACAAAACTACTTTGTACACATTTTGACAAATGATGGGCTGATCCATATCAACATCCTCATCATACAGCGGGTTAATAAACACCTTGAAACTACTTTCAACATCATGTGTACTTACAGCATATGAGGAAGAGAAATCACTTACAACTTCCTGGCATTTCTTTTCACAACTGAGTAACTCATCATTATGTGAAATGCACTTTTCAACTACTTCTTTATCCTCATATTGCAATGATGAACTCACTTCAAAACTATCAACTACAAGCTGATTTTTACCATGTAGGGATAAAACATCATTTTCAGATTTGAAAGAAAGAACTCTACCTTCATTTTTATGAGAAAACTCACTCCCATTATTGCTCTCTTCTTCCCATGTTGCATCAAACTCATAGGAAGATGGACAAACAATTTCATTGTCCTCACCTTCACTTGGATAACAAGTTTCAGCCTCATCATCATCATGAGACTGTGGTACATACTGGTCATTTTCATTTTCAGTTGACGCCCCTTCATTCCATGATAGATCAACATTGTTGTTCTCATCAGTTGAAACACAACTTTCAACTTCTTCATTCCTATAAGACTCTTGCATTTGGGAAACATCAAGTGAATCAACTTTATCATGTACTACTACAATATTACAAAAACATGTGTTGCTTTCAACAAAAACATAATCAACTCTTTGTGACAAAGAAACTTCAACAACACATGTTCTTAAGTCTAAAATTTCAACCACATTATTTGTAATAGCAGGGCATACTACATGCTGATATGAATTTGAAACTTCAACATGACATTCTCTTCCACTTTCAAATGCATCTTACTGGCAAGCACCTCTAGAGAAATGGTTCTTTGTCAGTCCATACTTCATGTTATTTTCAATCTCTATGGCTGCCATGAATGCTTGATGGAAAGTCTTAGATTCTTTATCCCACAACAAATAGCTTATATCCTTATCAAATGCATCAAAGTAGATAACTACACACACTTGATCATTGGGTCTACAATTTTCAAGGATATCATTATAAACCTTTCTGAATCTGATGTTAAAATTAGGAACAAGTTCATCATTCTCAATCCTAATATGTAACAACTTAGTAAATGCATTATGTGCATTTACTCTTTCACTGAATTGCAACATGAAGGCTGAATGCAACTCACTCCAAGAGGATAACAAACATGCTAGTAAAAAAGAAAACCACTCATGAGCATCATCTCTTAAAGTCTGAACAACCAATTTCATATGAACATCTTCATGTGCAATCTCAAAATCACCCATCAAATCAACAAACAACTGAATATGTTGACTTGCTGAATCATGTCGTTTCCCACAAAATATTGGCAATTTATCTCTAATTATGTTTCGAATAACATTGGGAAAACCATGTATGCCATCAAAAAAAAATGGCATGTACCTTATAGTAGAGATAAATCTATTGATACTACTGATGGGCTGCCCACTAGGTGAACTAAAATCTTCCATTCTTCACGGACTCAAGAATTTATTCACCAAAATGAAAATCAAATTTCTATCTTGCAACAGATCTATAATCTCCCCACTAAATTTTAGAAAAACATACTTCAATACTTCACTTCAAACATGCTGAAACCTTTTCTTACTGAAGTATGCAACCAAACTCAAAACTTCTCCTACTTTGTGCTGAAACCACTTAATGGAGAACAACCATTTGTATAATCTTTCTTTCATGAAAAAATGAAGATTACCTGGACCCGAATTGCAGCACCTGCTCCTTTTTCTTTTGACTGGAAATAAAGTAGATCTAGAGCATCATTCACAGCTCCATTAGGTTCTTTTCTCATAGAATTTCCACCTCCTTGCAGAGGAAAATGTTTTACTTATTCTTGGATTTCTTTCTAGCCACCACAAAACTTCATCAGGATCTTCCAAGACTGTCTATCAGAATTGCAAATTCCTCATATTTTATTTCTAAGCATGCACTGATCAAATAGAAAACTCAGAGTCACCACTCACACTCAGTGATAATTTTATAACAATTTTTTAAATCTAACTTTATACGAACAACTAGACTCTGGGATGATTTAGCAAAGCAAGGAAACAACCATCTTAAACTTGTTGTCCTTTATTCCATTTCCCAACAGAGTCACCAATTTGTTAGCACTTTTTCTTGCAACACTTACCTAATGATGACAGTATACCTGGTATACTTGAATGCAACCTCTTTTAGGCAAGAGAAAGGCTAATTTCTAAGGATTGGATAATATCCTTCTTCATTTTTGAGCTCCAC